>JAVDBV010004603.1:0-12997 GCA_032619315.1 Piper longum | reverse complement strand
CCCTTGCTGTTGCTGAATTGAAGAAGGAGGAGGAAGACCTTGCTGTTGCTGAATTGAAGAAGCAAGGAGGACGACCCTTGCTGATTTGAAGAAGCAAGGAGGAAACCCTTGCTGTTGCTGAATTGAAGAAGGAGGAGGAAGACCTTGCTGTTGCTGGATTGAAGACAATGTTGCTGTTGCTGTGGCATCTCATCATATGCCGCCTATATTTATTTTGTTGAAAGAAGGTAGAAGCCCTATTTAACTCCGTCACGCTGTCTCTTTGTGCGGCAAGGGCGCCTCGGTCCCACCGAACCCTTCCAACCCGACGCGGAGACATTTTAACCCGCACCAGCGGACGAACCAGCGCCGGAACAATTATTAATATGGAATTGCCTCTACAGGTAACTGTTGGGAGTGTATCTTGGTGACTTGGCTGGGAAAGTGGTGAAAGACTCTAGTAGATAATTATAAGTAATTATTTTGCTAGACTTATTTGGTAATATTGAGATTATATATTATTAGTATTGGACTAGAGTTTCTTCATTGGGAGTTTATATATTTTATTGGTAGCAATTTTTTAATTATAGTTCTGATATATTTATGGAGATGATTAGAAGATGAAATAATTATATCATTGACAATAAATGATAATTATTTAGTAGTTAAATTCTTGTTATTTTTGGATTATTGTGTGGTTTACTTTAAATTATTCATTGTATTGGTTTAGGTGGGGTTTGGGTTGGACAAAAAGTGACCCTTAGTCTGATTGTATAATTGGACGGGTCATCATAATTGGTATTAGAGCAAGGTTTCTACAATGCTAATATTTCATTGATCATACCTTGTTGAAAATCCAAAGAGCCCACCGTCTATAAGGCAAAATTTTGTTGTATTGTATGTAGATTTCGGTTATTGAGGTATTTTTTGGAATATCTTAGATGGTGGTTTATACTAGGTTTCAAGTTAGCCAACAAGGGAGTAACCAAGGCCAAGGATCGAACTCAAGTGAGAGAGGGAATCCATATGATATGATGAAGCTGAGTAGAGAGCCAACCCGGGGCAGACCAATGACTAGATGTTATCCGAGATATTGCATGCTATCCAAGGCTTGGCTCAGTCCTCCGCAACAATCTAGACTGTAATACTAGAGGCTATCTAGAAGATACCTATTCTGGCCGTACATGGAGGCAGGGAGCCACAAGTTTGGTAGGTGGTTCTGGCTCGGCACCTCTAGGGCCCAATAAGGGTGCCAAAGAGCTAGGGATGGACCTTAACTAGTGGTTCATACTAAAAAAATCCCGGTTAACCATGCACCAGGGTGTTTGATGATTCAAACAAGTTTACTGGGGAAAAGTTTATTAAAAATGGGGTAAGTAATTCCTTGGAGGAGTAGATTTGATAAAAGCTGAGAATTAGATAAACAGTATGGAGAATACTTTTAGGCAATGCAAGTACCTCATAGACACAAAGGCAATATTAGCTACCATTGTGCATTAGGAGAAAGCTTATCATTGGCGGAAATCTATGAAGCCCGCCTACAATCAAAGAGAAATCACACCCATTGCTTGGTCAAAATTTTTTACTTCCTTTAAAGAGTAGTATTTCCTTGAGCTTGTGATTCAACAAAGGCTCTAGAATTCAACAATTTGACTCAAGGGAATGACTTAGTGTGACAGTATGTTAGACAATTCTTGCAGTTGGAAGGTTTTTCTTCTAGATCACTGGAAAATGAAAAGGAAAGTTGAAGAAAGTGCTTTTTGGGGATTGAGGTTTGAGCTATGAGACATAATTGCCAACATCCTTAGGAATAGTTTGAATGAGGTTATTAATGTTGCAACCAATCATGAGCTGATCTTGGAGCAAGAGAAGGTGGCTATGAAGGGTTATCGCATTCCAAACAATGATGTACATGTTTAGAACTTTCCTAAGTCCTCTACTCACCAAAAAATGGAGACTCCTAACAATTCAAATAAGAGGAAGAGGCAATGGAAGTGCTGAAATTGTGAGAAGGAGCATCTAGGGAGGTGTATAGAACCACCCAAGTCCTCCAACTATGAAAAGATAGAGCACATGAGAAAGGGTTATGATATGTTAGTGTAGGAGCAGCCCAAACCAACCAACAATAATTAGCCAATAGAGAAGAACAAGGGCAAGATCATGGTGGTTGCTATGGGGCAGGATAATGCCAAGGACCGAGTTGTTCGAAGTACTGTCGTAATCAATAATTTTAAAGTTCATGTTTTGTGTCATTTTGGGATGTACATGTTCTTTTATAGCACCCAAAATAGTTAGAAAGTTGGGTATAAAAATATCAATCTTATCTTACCCATTATCAATTAGAGCTACAAAAGGAGAGCCTGAATAAACTATGCTAGCAATTGAGAGTCTAGAATTCGAAATCCAGGGTGTTACCTATGTGTGAAAGATTATTGTATATGGGGTAACGGACGATGATATGATTCTACAGGGATTCATAGATTGTGAGTGAAATAAAGTGCTAAAAGGTCATTGCAACATTGAGATTGGATTAATTTTTCAAGGGTTGCTATTAGACAAATCATTTGATATTGTGTCCTATGCCAAATCAAGGAAGATGATGGAGCAAGGATGCCAAGCTTTTATAACTAGTTTCATTGATTCTAGTGAAGAGTCAACATAATTAGGTTCCATACGAGTGGTTTCAAAATTTTTTGATGTATTTCCTGAAATATTATTAGGTATCCGACCACCTAGAGAGGTCAAATTTATCGTAGATGTAGGACCTGGAATAAAACTGATCTTTAAAGCACCCTACTAGCTGACACTAGCTGAAATAAAAAGTTGAAAGTTTAGTTAAAAGAGACGTTAGAAATTGGATTTATTCGTCCAAGTACATCTCCATGGGGAGCATCAATATTATTTATTAAGAAGGATGTATATCTCTGTCTTTGCATTGACTATCGACAATTCAATTAGGCTATAGTCAAGAATAGGTATCTATTACTGAAGATTGATGACCTGTTGAACCAGGTAAGTTATGTGGGAGTATTTTCCTAGATAAATCTTTTTTCTGGCTATTATTAGTTGAGAGTGAAGGAAGGAGATATCCCCAAAATAACGTTCAAAACTCGATATGGGCAGTATGAGTCTCTATTGATGCCTTTTGGACTTACTTATGCCCTTGCAGTATTCATGTCATTCATGAATATGGTGTACCATCAATATTTAGAAAAGTTTATCATTGTTTTCATTAATGATATCCTTGATTATTCTCATAATGAGAGTGATCATGAAGCACACCTAAAGATGACACTTCAAATTATTAGAGATAACCAACTTTATGCCAAGTTTTAAGTATGATTTTTGAATGAAAGAAGTAAACTTTCTAACCACATTATCTATAAGAAGGTCATATAAGTGGATCCAGCTAAGATTGAAACTATTTTGGAGTGCCCTACACTAAAGATAGTGAGTTATATTCAGAGTTTCCCATTGCTAGGGAGTTAGTACAAAAGATTCATAAAAAATCTCTCTCATAGTGATACCTATGAATAAACTAACAAGGAAAGATGTCAAATTTATATAGGATGAGAAGTGTGAGCAAAGTTTCCAAACCCTAAAGAAGAGGTTAATTACTGCACCAATGTTGACTTTACCCATGGCAATGATGACTTTATTATCTATAGTGATGCATCTAAGTTGGGGTTGGGATATGTACTAATGCAGCATGGAAATGTTGTAGCATATACTTTTAGAAAACTCAAGATACATGAACAAACTATGCGACACATTACTTGGAACTAGCACTGGTAGTATTTGCACTCAATTATGAAGACACTACTTGTATGAATTTAAATTTGAGGTCTATATGGATCACATAATCTTAAAATATATATTCACTCAATCTAATTTGAATAAAGAAGATGGATGAAGTACCTAAAATATTTTGTTTGTCAGCTTCTTTATCACCCAGGAAAGGCTAATATGGTGGCAGATGTATTAAGCTAAGAAAGGAGTGAAGATCCAAATCAACAAGTGGCCATACATTAAATTATGACCAGAGAGTTAGTAGCTACTAATCCTGTTTTACCGCCTACTAGGCATTTGGCTAATTTTGTCATTTTCACTCATTTGATTAAGAGAGTGAAATTGAAATAAGTTGATGATAAATAGATGAATGCATTCATTAAAAAATCAAAAAATATGAAGGTGGATGATGTAGAAATTGTTTGATTCCAAGGACGGTTGTCTATCCCTAATGAGAAATAGTTGAAGAAGTTCATATCGAAGGAGGCACATCGCACAAAATTCTCTATACATCCTGTAGTGACAAAGATGTATCAAGATTTGAAATGTACCTATTAGTGGATGGGTATGAAAAGGGATGTAGAAAACTTTATTTCAAATGTCTGACTTGTCAGCAAGTGAAAATGAATCACTAACTCCCTCGTGGACTACTTAGACCACTTGAAATTCCCGAGTGGAAGTAGAGTGTGTGACATGCAATTTTGTGGCGGGACTCCTCATATCAATGAAGAAGAAGGATTCTATTCGGGTAGTGGTAGATAGACTGACTAAATCAGCACATTTTATTCCAATCAAATCCAATTGAATTGTTAATATTTAGTAGAATTATGGATTGATTATATAGTTCGGTATCATAGAATTTCTAAAGATTTGTGCCTAATAGAGATTATTTATTTACATTTCATTCATGGAAAGCTTTTAAACACGCTTTGGGTACAAAAATCAAGCAGAGTACTACTTACAATTGCCTTACGAATGGTCAACATGAAAGGACTGGCTAAATATTGGAGGATTTGCTTAGAAGCTGCACATTGGATTTAGTTGGTGATGGGAGCAACATTTTCATTTTGTAGAGTTCATCTATAACAATTCTGATCAGGCTAATGCAGGAATGAAACCATTTGAGGCCTTATATGGATAACCTTGAAGATCACCTACTTGCTTGCTGGTTAGAGTTATTGGATGTAGTAATAGTTGGTCCACAGTTATTGCAAGAGGCAGCTGAAAACATGAATTTTATTAGGCAGAAGATCAAAATAGCTCAAGATAGACTCAAAAGCTATGCAGATGTGAGAAGAAAAAAGCTAGAATTTAAGTTTTGGGATAGTGTCTATCTAAAAGTGTCACTAACAAAGGCTACTATAAAATTTGCTTTTTATGGGAAATTTAAACTGTATAATTAGACTCTTTGATATAATAGCCACAGTTGGAGATTTAGCATATGATTTCGCATTACCTCCAAGCTTGGATAAGGTGCACAATGTATTCCATATGCTTAAGAAACATGTTCAAGATGAGAGCCATATCATTTAAGATTACAAAGAGTTCAATATTCAACGAGATGTCACCTATGAGGAGGAGCCAACAAAAATCTAAGACAAGAAAAAGAAAGTTGTAAGGAGAAAGACTATACATTTGGGAATGATGTTATGGAACAATAGAGGAATAGAGGAACCTTAATGGGAAAAGGATGACGATATGAACTAGGAGTTTGCCCATTTGTTTTGAGATGAGGGTCAAGGCATTTAAATTCTTGTAATTATTTTCTTTTAAGTGATTTTTAGGATGAAAATTCTTAAAGTTGGGGAGAATGTGAAATCTTAGCCGGAGCCAAATTTTTATTTGATTATTTAATTAATTATGTAAAATTGACAGAGAAGGCTTAGACTGGGTAGAACATCTACTAGGATAAAATTTAGTTGATTAATGGGAATGGTCGATGCTCGTTCAACTTGGGTTACTATAAAACCTTGGCCATTGGCCAGTGTTTTAGATGGGATTCACTGTGTGGACTGTACCAAATAGCATGTTAGTTGGTCTAGTTTGACAACTTATGTGTTATGAGGATCATATTATGTATGGTTGTTTGGCCAAGGCATGGGTTGTAACTATGGTAAGATACATTCAGTTGATCACGAAGAACCAAGTCACAAGTTTTATACTTTCATGGCTAGGGCCCACACATAATAACTTCATGGAGCTGAGGGCCACATGGTATAGTTTAGTAGTAGATGTCATTTCATAGGCATGTTTCAGTAATTTAGCAGCTTAGGGCTAGGTTCTCCTTGTATTGTGTGCTTAGATTAGTCATAGACTTGAGTTTTAGATACATGTCATTTAGAGTTTTAGATGCATGTTATTTGTGAGGTAACTTGTGAGCTCAATTTACCATAGAGTAGGCCTTGTATTATTTACTTGTTGGCTGTAACATTTTGCCCAAAACCTAGGGCCAAAAGCCCATTTATTTCACTATGACCAACCACAGCCACGACTTTGACTTACCAAGACCACGATGCTCATATTAGCAAATGAGAAAACGAACAGAAATTAAGGCTATGGTTCTCACTTACCACGGCCATGGCGGTGACCAACTGACCTATTCTTTTAAAAACCCTCGACCCATCTCTATATAAGCCCTAAGCCCATGACATCTCCAAACATCAAAAAATCCTCATTCTCACTTTCCACCGCCCTCTTAGCCTCAGAACTAGCCCTCCCCTTTATCTCTCTATGTGCTCCATTCCCCTTCTCTTTATCTTGTCATTATTCTATAATCCACATTATTTTTGTAGACATACATGGTAGATTATGTAAAATCATTATGTTTTTGTGATGTTTGACGATAGATTTATTAATTATATCATGTATACGTGTTATTGTGCATTATCTTTGATGTTCATGCATGATCTATTGAAAATTTGTGCCATTTTGATGATAAAAAATTAGAATCTTTTTTCATGTTCTTCCTTTTTCTTGGTAGACTTGATGGTTAGATTCTTGTTTAGATTTGTTTGGATGCAAATAGACCTCTTGACCATGATATTTTGTTAATTATTTTGAGTGCTAAATCAGCCCATTAGCTATTTGTATAAATGACAGACCAGGATGTCAACCTTATAGTTGGGTTTGTTCCTTGAAATTTCTCTAAGATCTTGCCTTATATTTTAAGAATAAAATCCATTTGGTTTCATCAAGATCAGAGTTCAATTATGGTGTTAACCAATTTAATTGTTCTATTTATCATACTAAAGTTGGGTTCATAAGTTTTCATAAGTTCTCAAGATCTCACCATAATTGAACGGTGATTTTGATGAAACCAAATGGATTTTAATTTACGCCTTGTAAGGTATTTCTGGGAACATATTGTACGATAGATGTATAACTAAGTTGAAGGATTTTACAATCTACCCATCTTAGGAAATTTCATCCTCAAACAACTACTACTAGCCCCAGCCTAGATGGCTTCTTTGGGTCGTGACCAGTAGCCTAGTCAACGTCCTTAGTCCAACCCATTATTTAACACAAAACTAGATTGCTCTATAACGACTCAATCAAAAATGAAATATAATGGGCTTAAGTTATCACTTCAAAAGTGGTTAATCAAGTTAAAGATCTACAGTTTATTCCGACGTATAAACAAGACTTACCCTAGTATGTATTAGATCTTGGACTAAGTGGAATTATCTCATAATTCACACACCTTAGGAAATTTCATTTTTAAAATTCCTACACGTTGTCTATTGCTAACCCCAGCCCACGTGACTTCTTTGGCCAGTGACTAGTATCCTACCCAATGTCCTTAGTTCAGCTCATCATATAACAGAGAACCAAGTTGCTATGATACCCAATTCAAAGTGCAACATAATAGCTCTCAATCATCTCCTCAAAAGTGGTTAATGAATTTAAAGATATATAGTCCATTCTCACTGATAAATAGAATTTTACCTTAGAAGGTGTTCGATATGGAACTAAATTGATAGATCTCACAATCCACCAACCTAAAGAAATTTTTTCTTCAAAAATCTTATACTTAGTCGTTGCTAGCCCCAGTCCTAATCACTTCTTTGGCCTGTGACCAATAGCCTAGCCAATATTTTCAATCCGGCCCATTATCTAACATAGAACAAAGTTGCTCTGATAGCATCTATAATGACTCATCACAAAGTGCAAACTAATAAGCTTAAGTTATTGTTTCAAAAGTGGTTAACCAATTTGAAGATCTATAGTCCATTCTCATTAATAAATATAATATTTCCATAATAGGTATTAGATGTATATCTAAGTTGAGGGATGTCACAATCTACATACCGTAGAAAATTTTGTTCTCAAAATTCTTACACTTGGCCCATTGCTAGCCCCAACCAAGGTGACTCCTTTGGCCCTATGACCAGTAGCCTAGCCAGCATCCTTAGTCCAACCCATCATTTAACATAGAACTAGGTTACTTTGATATCATTTGTAATGACCCAGCACAAAGTACAAACTAATAGGCCTAAGTCATCTCTTCAAAAGTGGTTAATTAAATTGAAGATATATAGTCCATTCTCACTAATAAATAAAATCTTACCATAAAAGGTATTTGATGTGAGAATAAGTTGAGGGGTCTCATAGTGTCTTTGTGTGTGCTTGGTTGGAGGTGGTTAGACAAAAGAACATTAGATGACTCATGTAGAAACTGACCTAAGATATTGTGATTGTATTATTTGTATGACATGTTGTGATTCCATGATTTGTATGATGTTACATATGGATGTGCATGAGGGCCTACGGCTAATATGATTATGTATGGATGATGTGCTTCAAGAATAAAATGTACGTCTTGTTATATTTTTTGTGTGCTTAGATTTTCTTGTCATTAATTGTGCTTGAGCTATATTGAAGATAGAATGTTCTAGGTTCTCTCCAAACCACACAGTCCTAGAACTTATGCTAATTAACCCCGTATACACACATGTTACACATGTTGAGGTGTAAAGCTTAAAACCATGGTGGGGGAGCATACACTAGCTTTAAGAAGACCATGAGGGAGAAGCAACAAGCTTGAGTGTGCGACGGTGGCTTAGATGACCATAACTTGCGCTTAGAGAATTATGTTGATGTAATATTTTGATGGTTTATGTGTCTGTATAATTGGGTGAAAGGTGGTGGCTTAGATGACTATAGACTCCTTATCTAATTGCCTGCTGGTAAAGGTGAATGGATATGATGGTTTTACGTCCTCTTACCATGTTTATTGTGTTGTTATCTTGTAATTATTTATGCTAGTCTTGTATTAAAGCAGGTTGTGTTGTGAAGAGTTTTCTCCCAATTGTCCTAGTTACAGGGATAAATGTTAGATTTTCTCCAATTCTTATCCCCCATTGTAATGTGGACCCATATATGTGTCCCATTAGCATGAGCTCATACCTAGTTTTGCATGAACATTCCATTGATGATTTTTGTGTTTACGCTTTGCATTCTTGTGGTATGCTCATTAGAAGTTAACCACACTTGGGCCTTCCATCTTTTGACACCTCGAGTGGTCAGATTCAACCTGTGGCTAGTATTCCATGTTAAGTGATCAAGAGTAGTAGAGACCAAGTTTTAATTCTTTGATTCAATTCGGGTTCAAACTGAAATGGGGTATTACATTAACCATTTTGAAGGATGACTTAGTCTCATTAGTTTATACTTTTATCCAAGTCATTACATATTCTCTCAACAAAGTCATTTTGTTGTAGAGTACGAGGATGAGAGATACAATGAACAATGTCAATATCCTGATAATGAACCTTTAGTTTATTGGACAAACTGTCCACCACCATCTATAAAAAAACCTTGATTTTTCATTGTATCTAAAGAACAATAAACATCATTGAAATAAGATTTCTTTTGGATAGAAAAATTTCAAATAAAACCTACAAATCATCCTCAATGCAAAGAAATAGGTGTAAGACCCCAAAAATCTCATAAACCTTATCAAAACTTGCAAAAGACATATTTATAGCCCCACTATAATGTCCTAAAACTGAAGGTGACCTAATGTGGGGGAGAGCTAACTACAATTACTTAGTTGAATAGTTAGGTCTCAACAATCCTAAGGGCCTAATAATGATTGCAAGAATGGGCTAAGATAATGAAAATGATTTTAACAAATTATGTACAAGGAAGGAAATGATAGTCACAAGTAGAATCAAGTTAAGGCACAAGTGACTAATCATATGCAATAGATGAGTAGGTAGACATAATCAATATATGATCAAGACAATTTGCAAATAATGAACCCAATTAATTAGTGATGTGTGCATGTAGTTGTATTGTGTGGTTGAGTGAAAGAGATAGAAAATTGAACTAAAGAGAGTACACAATTGAAGGTGTCATTTTAATTGTGAATTGTGAGTTTCCCATTTGGATGTGTACCTAATTGAAGATTGTGGTCATTCTTAACTGGAGTGTATTCTAGTTAGAGATTGTGAGTTATCTCAAATTAGAGAGTGTATGAGGATTTTTCAATTGGAATAATTGTGTACTTATTATTGGTATTATTGGGAAATTTGTGTTAAAATGACAACAAGGTTAACAAAATTAAAATGCACTTTGAAATCCAGTATTGAGGGTCCAGGTATCCGAAGCTTTAAATTTAAAACTTCAAGAGTGCTAACTACCCTTTAGGCTTTGATATATAATTACTTTCAAGGCAAATTATATTTTGAAAAAAGAAGACATGAAGAATTTTCTACTAGAAACCAATGCAGCCAAAGATTTAATAGCACACACACACACACACACACACACACACACACACACACACACACATATATATATATAGAGTTCAATCCATCTTGCATCATTTGACAATTTAATTTCTGGGTGTCTCTTAATTAATCTTTTAATATATTTTATTCAATCTAACAAAGGAGAAAGAAAAATCACACCAAAACCATGTAATCCAAGTTTCCCTAAACAACCATAATTTGAGAAAGAAAATATTCATAGCACGCAAAACGCTCGAATATAAACATCTAACCTACCAGTCATCAATAGCTACCCATAATTCTCAAGAATCCTCGAACACAAAGCCATATCCAAAGAAAACACCAAGTTAATCAATAAATAGATACCATATTTTTTTAAATAATGAGATATTTGGGGTTGGGGAAGAAAGAAGATTACAAGTGAGGAAGAAGGTGAGGATAAGGCCGATAACCCTCCAGATGGTGCGGACCTTGGTCTCCACCACACACGGCACTGCTTCCATCCTCCTCCTCATTGCCTCTGCCGTGCGGGCCATCTCCTCTTTTCACAGGCAGCTCCGATTTGGGAACCAATACCCCATTCCCACCTTGAGGAGGAACTTGCGAAGATACCTTGTTTGCTCCTCCTTTTCTTTCAGTTAATTAATACCTTAATTTAATTACATTGCATTTAATCAAAGAAAGAAGGAGAGCGTAAAAAAAATAGTAATCAACAATACAAATTATTATAAAAAATTGAGAAAGTGAGTAGACCTCGTGATAACAGGAGATAATCCAAACACAAAATTTCACAAGAAATCCAAGTAAAGTTGTATTGTTGTGCCAAGAGTTCTAAGGCGTAAATCCAAAAGTTGATATTCTTCTCAACCACAAGGCAAGGAAAATTTGTGGTTACAATGGCTAGTTTGTAAAATGAATTAATAAAGGTGATGATAATTTGATTGAAGTTTGAAGGTAACTGAAAGTATGTTAGGATTTCCATCTCACTAAAAATACTATAAAACTTGTATCTGATGGAAAAACTCCGATGGTGATGACATGATTTCTAGTAGTGCATTGTCAAGGTACAATAAAATGTGTTCCTTGGAGTGTCGGAGGATGTCACCAAGCAAAGTGTCTTGGGAATCCATTTAAATACACATTATAAACATGATTCCACACTAGAATGCAAGATGACATCCTTTCTTCCACATGAGTAACATGTCGAAGATTAATGTGTGAAGACATTTGTAAACGCTTCCTAGATAGATAGGGGCATTTGGAGTTTATCCTCTTGCTTGGCCTTGTATTGTGTTTCCCTTTGGAGTTACTCCATCTTGATTTCTTTTTCTACATTTTCTTGCTTAAGGCCCCCTTCTCCAAAATCACTTTCTTTAGTGATTCTTAAGTTCCTTGTTTTTTTTGGCAATTTTGCAAGATTCCTCAAACGTGAGGCACACTAATGCGGGTGAGAGTTCATTATATTCACTTGTTTAAAAGATAGTTTGATCTCCACCATCCTTACGACCTTATAAAAATCTCAAGTATTTACAATAAATAGCATGAAATGATTTAAATAATTAAGCATAAGTAAATAATAACCAAGTGACCAAATGTGCAAGGCAAACAATAAGGGGTGTCTAACCATACACATTGTAGAGTGGCCTAGGCCTTCAGATATCTTAACTTCCAAACCGTGATTTTGTTCAAGCTGAAAGAAGTTAAGTGTGCATTCAAGTATATTTTCAAATAAGTATAATTGCACTATTAAAAAAAGGGAGAGTGGATGCAAACAAATTTTTCAAAAAGTTCCTAAATTGGTACGTCTTCTCTTCCAGCTCGCCGAGTCCTTTGGTGAGTAGGCCTTTGTAGCTCCAGTTGGGAAACCACCTCTAGCCTTACTAGCAGCCAAGTTTAAAACTCCTTCACAAGAACTCTACAAGTGTCAAAGAAGCTTGCACTCTAAACACCCATGGAGCCACCAACAAATCTTCCTTCACAAGCACCAAGTGTCAAAGATCCTAACTCAACCAAGCTTCAAACACCCTTGAGACTTCACACCAATGGAGATTGGACCCTTCTCCAAACTCCTCCTTTCCTCAAGCAAAAATTTCACACACCTACACCCAACCTAGGGAATTTACAAAGTGATTATAACACCCCAAATCCAGTTCATGTTCGCAAACCGAACTAGAATGTCACAAGCCCCGATTGGATCTGCTAACCCGAACCCAACTTGTGCAGATCTACTCTCGGCGTCTTAAGATGAAGATACGAATCACTTTTCATGGATGAATGCATAGAACCCTAATATGCTACTATATCGATGAGGTGAAAAACAATTAACACACCAACAACGACTGCAATGAAATCAAAATTCTGAAATAAAACAGACATAGTGACCCCTAAAAGTGCAATTAGGGACCACCCTATGAAAATAGCATATATAAACACACACACACACACACACACACACACACACACACACACACACACACACACATATATATATATAT
>JAVDBV010004595.1:7664-18592 GCA_032619315.1 Piper longum | reverse complement strand
CCTAGAGAGAGTTCATGAGGAGTATATGTGTTTTCTTTCATATGAGAGTTTGCTCTCATAGCCAGTTTGTTATTAGTTATATTCCGGACCAGTAACGTTCGTTACTGACGTTTTTCTACTATATGTAGGTCATGAGTACGAGATGGATACGCCAGCTGGACGGAGGAGCAATGAGGTCTTCTGCACACACACGTGTTTGGTGAACGATTGTTTAACATTTTGTTTATGATTTTATCGTATTAGCATAATGTGAGGAGATGAAAAATATGATGATGTGATGAATTGCTAAGGCATGATGCCATAATGTGGAAAATGAACAGAGGGCACAGACGGGCTAAGACCCAAGATTCAGAAAGAGTCTACAACATGTTAGATTTGTGTGAATGAAGTTGTTTGCTATATGGTTATATAGATAATTGCATATGTATATTGACAAGGTGGCCCTTAATTGCATTTTTAGGGGAAATTATGTCCGTTGTATTTTAGAATTTTCATAAATTTTATCGTAATTGTATTGCTGTGTGATTTAAATTGTTGATCATTCATGTAGTATCCTGTTAGAGCTTTATATATTCATTCATGTATGACGAATCATATCTTCATCTTAAGACGCCGAGATTAGATCCGTACGTGTTGGGTTCGGGTTAGCCGACCTAACCGGGACCTGTAACATGCCGGTTTGGTTCACGAGGGTGAACCGGATTTGGGGTGTTACAACGAGTAAGCTAGTCAGTGTTCAGAGTTCCAGCTTCATGTCGGTCTGTTAGACCGTGTGCAGCTAGCTTTCGAGGGAGAACTACCAGTTTGCCAACTATTTGACGTCTTCAATTGAGTCCCCTGATCACAGTTGATGTGAGAAATTTCGAGGACGGAATTTTTATAAGGAGGAGAGGTTATAAAACACCATTTTCGGGTTAGGATTTTACCCAATTTTAGTTTTTCCCTCTTCGAGTCAGTATCGAGTTGGTTCAAGCGAGCTCGAGCTATACTAATTTTAAGAATATGAGTATGAGGCACAGATGCCCATGCGAGCATGTTATGGAGGATGAGTATACCTGACATGCATATGATAGTTTCAGTTATGATACAGCAAAGTTTAAATTATCAATGTATACATGAAGTATACATATGATATTTATGAGTTAGCTAGGATTTTAGGCCTAGATCTAGGTCATTGTAGCATTTAGCATCCATTTGGGATTTTCTAGGTATTTCATTTGCATGCAACACAGGAATTTCAGATCACTCAATTGTGCTCATGTGGGCCCAACTTGATTGAACTCGGGGTTCGAGCCCCAGTTAACCTTCTTGCTTCAATTCTCGCTTATTGAGTCACTTTTAGGATTCTAGTTAGTTTTGACTTTGGACAGACTTGATCTAAGCTTTCCGCTTATATAGATATTGAATATACCCATAGGTGGTTCCCACTAGGCTATGAGTTGTTGGACATCTATATCATGCCACATGGCATGATTGGAGTCGTCTAGTTAGACTTACAGCTTCACACAACGATTTACATTTGTTTTTCTCCCATTTTAGGAGTTATTCACTTAGTGCCGCCACCACTTAGGCTCACCGCCGGCGTGTTTCCACCTCGCCCCTGGCCGCCGGATCAGTAGGACCGTGACCACTATGCCGCCGGCTTTCAATCCATACCCACGATTGCCACCAGAGCCGCCGCCGATGACATGTTTTTGCTCTCGGTTTTCACCGCCACCGCCACCCTATCATGATACTTTCCGATGACGACGATTATCCTCCAATGAAGGTTACTACCACAAAATCTTCATCTTGCCGAGATCTTCATTTTGAGATCACACATGACCACTGTCGTGGCCGCGATCACCACCGATGATGTCGTCGCACCCGGCGGATATCCGTCCCCTTTCCTGATGTTTTCTGGCTAGCCAGTGGCCAAACTCCTCCGATCGCCACCACCATCACGCTCCTTGTCCTCCCCTTTGTCCATCGCAACCGATGGCAGCCTCCGCTATGCCAGTGTGGGTGTATTCTAGCAGTGGGCACTGCCGCCCCCAGTTCGGCCCACTTAACCCAAACCGAGTTGGTTCAGCTCAGTTTGGTCTAGTTTAGCTCGATTCAGTCTGGTTCAGGTCATTTTTGGACCATTTTGGTAATTTGAGAACATCTTTATTGGTTTTGATGCATATTCACATGATTTAGTATAATTAGATGTTATGATGATTTTTATTTATTTATTTTTATTTATATGTTTATAATATATGATAAATGTTTACATGATTATTTGTTATTATTAACATTATATTTATTTATGAATATTCGTCTTATTATATGTACTAAATTTTATATATTTATTTATTTGTTCGTTATGTATATGTTATTATTTATATGTATTTAATTATGTATGCTTGTATTGTATGATTATGATATTATTAATATTCATGATTAATTAGTATTAACTATTTGTTAGTTTATTTCTTTATTATATATATATACATATACATATATATATATATATATATATTTATATGTTTAATAACACGAGTATATATTGACATTTACTAGTGTTTACCCGTATAATTATATTATTATTTTGCAATTAGAATATTTTCCATGTTTACATATTTATTATTTATATAATTATCTATGACTGCATTTTCTTGTTTATTTATTTATTTATTATTTATTATTTATCAGTCTCGATTTTTATGCTACATGTTTAGTTATAGGTTTGTTAGCATTATTTTCATTATTAGGATGTATTGATGATATGAGCACATACCACAAGCATGAATCATATAGAGTTGTTAGTATTTTACATTGTAGTGGGTTCCTATTTAGGTTTCGAAGTCTGAGCTCATCGTAGATGTGTAAATACGCTTAGAGCTTGGACCACAGGTTCGTAGGACTCTCCCTCTCTACCTGACTCCTTACGTGTAGAGTTTAATCGTGTTTCAGAAGTAGGACGACACCGGCGGTGTCTTATCGGATCCCTCCGATGTCGGACCATCTAGGTGTGTTTTCTACACATGTTTAATAAAACTATGAGGATGATATCTCTTATTGGTTTTCGAAGTAAAATGTAAGAAATGTATGATAAAAGCCTCTTCGCTAAGCGTATTATATAAGTACGCGCATTTTTACGGATTTCACAAATAAGAAAATGAGTGGTACAGAGATATATATGGACTGCACTAGTACTCCTTCAAACCCTGAGGTAGTGCGGTGAATGGGGTACTGGGTAATGTAGCACATTATCGAAATTTGTGACACTAACTCAACTATTTATTGTACTACTCGAGTACCATGGTGGGTGATATGAAAAAAGTGAGGCTGTAAGTGTTGTATGTATGAATATTATTATAAGTCGTGCATGCGAGCCGGCACTTGCTTAAGTATGTTGTTTACCGCCTAATGTGAGGCGATCTTAAAGTTTTGTAAGTTTTTGTGGGTAATGGAATACCCATTTATCAGTTTGTATTAGTTATATTTTACACAAGTAATATTTGTTACTAATGTTTGTTATATAATATATGTATGTCTTACAATATTAAGTCGACGTTGGTTAGAGGAGAAATAAAAGCTACATATACTTGAGCATAACGCACTTATTTATTTTCTTACTTATATTTATTTTGATTTGTTTTGACGTGTATTTAATAATATCTTCTATTCTTATAACACAAAAAGATTGTTTCGATCTATTTTATTGATTGAGTCGTACTGATCGACAACTTTAAACATGGCTCAGCTCGATAACAATATTTCTGATTCGGTTGTTAAGTGAACAAAAATTAGGGTACGACCATTTTGATAACTTTTATAATATGACTCGAAGAGTTAATTACTAAATCAATCACTATAGAGTTTGACTCAATAAGTTATGAAATCAAGTCTGATTTGAGAAATTTTTGAAGTCAAATCAGAATTTAAAAACTATGTTTACAATAGTTTGACCTCTTCTAAAACTTATTCCCGACTGGCGGACTCCTTTCATCTTCCTTTATGCAAGATGCAAGGAAAAGAAGTAACAGAGTTTCAATCAGAACTCTTTTTCTGGGAGCCAAAAAGATGTTGCACTTCCCAAATTTTGTTCATTTCTTTTCCCGTCGTCTGACATTTTATAATAATTGGTAGACTGAAATATCGAATTGACAGTATTCCAATTCCAATTCATGCATTAATATAGGAAGTGGCTCAGGAGTATACACAGATAAAAGGAGAGAACCAATTACCTCATTCTTCCATAAATTGGTGCATGCAGGCGTCTCAAAATCTTGTCTTTCAAAAGTAATTTCTAACGATTTCAATGCCCATGATATTCCTCACGAAAGCACATAAGATGAATGAGTGAGGATAAAATCTGAAGGATGGCCAAACACGACAAATAAGTAGACGTCGTGCGGTCCGTGCCGCTTTTTAGTACGGTGCCCAAGTAGTATCCACCGTCGCCGATATTACCTGGCCCCATGCCGATCATCGTTCCCTCACCGTAGCCGCCGGTCCCTTGATTGGACCCATATCCTCGGCCGCCTATATCCCTGTGCGAGGCAACCAAACGGTAACTTTTTATAGCTGATATACACGATTGCCAGTTTTTTTGTAAAAAGAAAGACATGAGCGCTAGTTCAACCCGCCTTCAAGCTTTGAATGTAAATTTGCCAAAAAAATGACGCACTATACTCAGCTTATATCAGAGACAGATGAATTTAATTTGAGTGAGGATGTGATATAGAATTTAATCGCAGGGATAACGCTTAATTGAGTAAAGAGATAGATTAAAATAGTTTAACTAGTCAAGATTCCGTGTAATAAGCAGGCATTATATAAATTGATTTATTAAAAAAATAATGAGATAAATATATTATTAAATACTTTTGAATAAGAATATAAATAAATGCTTATTTATTTAAGAAAATTAAATAAATATAAATGATAACATAAAGGTGTGTATTATTTACCAGCTATAATTAATTATTTTTTAGGAATATTTCATTATACATTCACTTGTAATTTGGTTGGTGGGAATGATTTTATCGTCTTAGAATATAGTTTGTTAAATTTTTTTCAAATGCAATATTATTTGATGTTATTTTTAGAGAAAGCTTACTCATAGAAAACTTACAATTAAGGAAGGTGGTGTTAGAAGACTTTTCTGCTTTAAAAGAAAAACTAATTTTATTTTTATTGTATTTTGATTGTTTTGATGTCCTACTTTTAATCAAAGCTCATTTCTTGACAACCTTTTTAATAATAAGGATTGATGTGTTTGGCTCAAGAGTGAAATTTTTAGGAATGGCATAATAGAAATGGGGGAAGAGCAAGTATGATAGTAAAACTTGGGAACTTAATTAATTCAACTTGACGAGTAAGTATTTATCAAATGAAAAACTTGATTATAAAAGCCTTTGATTAAATAGGGCACATGTACTTTGGAGATGCCTAGATTAAATAATAATAATTATAATGATAATGATAATTATTATTATTATTATTAAATAATTTTAAGAAAATAAAAAGGTACCTTTAATGTTGTATTCCTATTCGAGCCTCATTGATAAACTAGTTGAAAGTAAAGTTTAAAAACTCAAAATTCAAATTCGACTCAGCATGTCATACAGTGAACTCTAAGCCCATTCAAACTATATTTTTAATCATATAAATAAATAGTTTAATGAAGTTAGTATATATTTATCTTTTGACACTTGAAAGTGATAAATATATTATTTATATTACTTAAAAATAATGATTTAGTTAATCTAAAAAATTAATATTTTTTATAATTTTTTAATTTGATTCATTGAGTCAATTGTAAAATTAGTCAGTATGTAATTATCCATAGAGTTTGATTTAAGAAACTACGGAGTGGACTCGACTCGAAGAGTTATTGAAGTAAAAAAATGAGTTATAAAATATTGGTTGAAAATTGGATTAGTAAAATTAGGTGGTCTTATAAATTTTATTAGAATCCATGTACAATATATAAAATAAGGTTTTATCTATTTTATAAATATGTATATAAATTAATAAATAATCCTATTTGAGTTAGAATTATAATTTTTTTATATTACAGTAGTTATTATGGTTGATTTAGCATTTTTATTTATGAATTCTAAGACGGACTTTAAAAAAAATTATTCTCAACTACGCAACAAGTCTAAAATACATTATAAAATTATTGAGAAAAGTTGCACGGAATAAATAGCAGGACTTTAAGTTTGGAGAAATGTGAAGATATTAAATTCAATACTTACCAAAAAAATATAGAAATAAAAGCATATTCTCTCTCAAACCTCCATTAGCAATCTAAGCTATGGGTCCTCCCAAGACCTTACTTCATTTTTAAGGCTAAGATAAGACTACCCGAATTAGAAAATTAGTTTTTGATGGTTTAAGGTACGCTACGCCTCATAATAACGGCAGATATAAGCAGTTTGACCTCTTTTAGGGAGACTTATGTAATGGGTCTGGGGAAGGAGAATGAATGGGCTTAAAGTTAGAAATAGTCCTTATCTTGTTTAGACATCAATATACATGGAAGACCTATTTTCAGATTTTTTAAAAATGCAATTTTATTTTATAATATTGAAAATTATGATACAAGAGTTATCAGCATTAGATTTCTTTTAAAATTTATAACACATTTATTTTCATAGCTTAAATAATTTCAATGTACTAGGGCCCACCGAAAATGCTCCAAACAAGAATTATATATAGTTCATACGTGGTATGTGAGCTGTGTAGTTGATATATATGCAAAGGCTCTTAAAGTATGAGCTCTTGAGATTGCTTGGTATAATTAACGACTAATATAGCAATCTTAACAATATGTATAAATTTCTCCAATGGAAGGTGATGGTACTAAAACATAGCCAGTTGGTTCTTTTGATGTTTATGGAAGAAGCTGGGGAAACTAGTGGGTGGAATGGTGTTTTCTACCTTCATACATTTTGCTTGAGAAAGCAGATAAAAAAATTGGTATGTACGTTGATAAAAAACAATAGATGTTATGCCCACTATGAAAAATCTTCTAATTGGGGAGATCAAATCTTCTTACTTCTCCAACTATTTATGGGATTAAAATTAGAAAAGTTACTTTTACTTTAACAGGGATTGATTCGACCTTCCAAATGGAAAGATTTATCTTGGTCGGGAGATCCGCCAAATAACAACTCAAATGAACATACCTGGTGGGGATCATAACTCCAGCGTTCATGGTAAGTTGGTCTATTAGGACTGCAGACTTGGCCTCCAAGCTTGATGCTTCATCGTACCTAAAGGCCAGCCCTTCTCCGGAGGGCACAAAGAAAGCCCCGTTCACCATTAAATCTCCTTCCGACCTCCAATCCCACATCTTCCACTCATTCTCCCCCGTATCCACCCTCTTCGTCACCTACACCAATAATATGCATGCCATTGGAACTTATGTAGCTAATATGATTGAGAGAACGCTTGTACACGTACAGTAACAACCATGAATAATAGACAGGATTTTGCTGTGGCACCCATGTATAAATTAAAGGAATTAAAATAAAATCAACGGATGTAGGATGCACAAATTCAAATGTGGTTTGAATTAAGATCACAATTCAAGGTTTTTTTTTTTGTATTAACCACCTTGCACTTAAGAATGGTATATGGAGTTATCTTTGAATAAAAAAAAACAATTTGCCGTAATTTTTCTTATTTTGGACGGAGGCAATGCTGGGGGGCTGGAACAGATGTCGCCAACGCAATCGGCTGGATCCAGCCAATAACGGTTGGATCCGGCCAGGGTGGCAGGATCATCTGTCCTAGTAGGATACGACCAGGGACAGATTTGAACCCATATAGTCGAATCCGGTTGGTAATGGCCCGATCCTGACGCACTTGGCTGTATATAGCCCGGTAGCCTGATTTAAAGCCTACAGCCAGATTTAGCTAGTGGTGCTCTAATGGGATGAATGCCTATGGCCCAATCTTGCCACGAGCATCCTGATTTGGCTGTCCTTGATCGAATCTAGATAGTTATTGTCATAGGCAGACAACCCGAATATAATTTTTCTTCCGAAATAAAAAAACTTATGCTGCCTTTTTTTAAAAAAAATGCCGACTTTTCCTTAATCCAACTCAAGTGTGTGGTAGTTGTGATATTTTAAAGAAAAAAAGACCCTTGAATCCTGAACGGTCAAGTTCATTCAAGCTACCTTGAATCATTAATAGAGTATTAGATGATGCATAGGTACATTTTGCATTTACTCACTGTTTTAGTATTGTATTATGGTTAATCTGGTGGTGTGCAGCTAGAAATTGTTAATTTGCCCATGATGATGATCAATTGACTAGTACTGTAGCAGATCTAGCTGACCTCCTTGGCATTGCGATCGACTGGGGCGGAGTAGCGGTTCCCTTGGCTGTTAATGGTGGGGTTGCCGCTCCCACCGATGGCGTACATCTCCCACCGGGTGTAGTCATTGTTGACGACGTGAAAGTAGCCCTTCCGACACCGAGGCATCCTCTGCACCAGCCCCTCCCCAAAGTGGTTGAACGCAATCGTCACCTGCATGCCGTCGTCCGGCGTGTACTCATCACTATGCCCCAGCAGCATCACCTCATCGTGATGGGTAAAATAGTTGTTCGATATAGTGATCGCCGTCGACCCCATCACCACGTCTATGAGTCCATCGGCGCATCGGGCAAGAGAACAGTGATCGATCCATATGTTCGACGCACCGAAGATCGAGACGCCGTCGCCGTCCGACCTCGTCCTCCAACCGTAGTGGGTCGGGCTGTCGCGAACGTTCGTGTTGCCCCTGGGCACGCAGTGGTGGATGTGAACATTGTGGATGATCACATTGGTCACGTACTGGATCGTGATGCATGCCCCGCCGGCGATGTGCACGTTGGCGCCGCGGCCGTCGATGGTTTTGAAGCTATTGACGATTAGCTCCTGCGAGAGCTTGATGATCATGTCGCCGGAGAAGACGATCCAGAGCGGCTCCGCCTGGATGACGCCGTACCGGAGCGTGCCGGGCTTTGGGTTGACGGCGTCACGATCGGAGTGGTCGGTGACTAAGTACATTTGGCCGCCGCGGCCGCCCATAGCCTTTTGGCCGAAGCCGAGGCCGCAGTCGGCCAGGCGATGCCGATCGGCAGCCCAGTTGGGGTCGCATCTCCAACAATCGTCAATGGGATTGCCCGTGAAGCAGGCCGGTGAGTCTGCCTGCTCGTTGGTGCTCAACATTGCCCGGCGCTTCGATATGGATTGATCTAGTTTCCTGGTAAGCATTGATGCATATAATTGCAGATGCATGCAAATTCATCTATTGATCAATAATGAAAGACATGTATATATCATGTAATGCTGCTAATGCTTTAATGGTGTAGATTACCATCGAAATTCTTGTATCACGGATTCTGGGTCCGGGTGTTGGTGTCGTAGAGTAAGATTTGAGAAAGCTTTTTCGAAGTTAGAAGTAGCAAGAAGAAGAAGAAATGAGTAAATGTAAGCGGCTACTAACATTTTACACTAGCTAGAGGCAAGCTCATTAGATTGTAAACAATCATATATAGAAAGACCAGAGAGGGAGTTATGTTATTCGATCAATCTATACATACATGGCACTCGTTTACTTTATGAAAGGAAGAGTACTCGTTGAAGTGGGGGAGCAGATATGAGCCCTATTTCTTAGCCAAATTGTTACTATAAAGCAGCTAAGTTCATTTTTTGCATTACTATTCTTCATGATTGTAACATTCTTTCCTGCCTTTCATGTGATGTGCTGAAAATTTTCTCCCGATGCCCAGTATTGTCTTTAACTTGTTGAAAAAACGGTTCTTCTTTCTCTGTTTTCCTCCCCCCTTTCGCTTTCTTTGCCCACGAGATGCATCATTGGTTTAGGATCCAATGGAATTATAGATATTTGAGCTCGTTTGATGGACTTTTCACCGAACAATGGGTAATAGGGAAATATTCTCTCGTAAATCATGGGCGATCTGTCTTTTGAAGATTTAGGCTAAAATGAAGGGCGTTTGTCGGGTGGGAGGAAGTCATTGCCTTTCTCCATTTACTCGCTGCCCAAGAAATGGTTCCTTGCTTCTGTTTCTCGAACCAGCCGCACCAAGTTCAAATAGGGGGATTATATATAGATGGATTGATGGTTCCATCTAATTAATCATAACGTCTGTATGGTTGGGAAGAAATTAGTAAGTGACTAGTCAACCTTTTTATATTTTATATAAAAATAATATCAAATTAATTATTTTGTATATAAATAAGTACAAAATAATTCGAATTAGTTTACTGTCTAATCCATGTTCACTCTCCGGAACAAATATTTTTTCCATTTAATTATTTTAATAGATAAGAAAAAATAGAAAATTTTTGTGCCCATTAAACACTGCATGGACGGGGCCACTTGAAGTTAATCATAATTGATTTAAATACAAATTAATCATATTATAAAAGTAATAATTTTTCACAGGAATATATTTAACATATACTGATTTCAGTAAGGTAAATCATTTTAAAATTTGCACATTATTTATATTTTTTTCATATTAACAAACGGAGCATGTTTATTCACTAGCAAAATTTTTCCTTTATATCACAACAAATTTTACAACGGTGAAAAATAGACCTTCTGCCACTGGCTTTGCCCGTGGCAAAAAATCAAATTCCCGTGACCAACATAAGTCTGCCACTGGATTTAACGACTGGCTTGTCCAGAGGAGGTTGCTCCACGACAAATTTTTTGGGCCACGGGACCCATGGCCCTGACCATGCTACAGGTTTTCCCATAACGCTAAGGCTAGGGGTAAGTCATGAGCCGCAGGTCAAAACTAAATTTAAAAAATTAAAAAAATAAGTACACCGGCGACAACCTAAGAAGGCGGTGGGGTATGGCGTTCGTAAGGGACGACAATAGCAACGAGGGACGAGGGTTGGTAGGGAAGGGGAAGGGGGTGAC
>JAVDBV010004592.1:0-11274 GCA_032619315.1 Piper longum | reverse complement strand
TCATATTCTTGTGTGTTCATATATATATATATATATATATATATATATATGAACACACAAGAATATGATCAATGATGAAGAAGTCTATGGTATGCTACATGCTACATGCAGCGTGGCCTAAAAAGGGAACAAAAATTCAGTGTCATATCTCTTGGATTGAACATTTTGGAGAGCAAACATCTCAGACAAGGTCCGGCTCCCACCGGGACATTGTATATACACATGAATGAAATTATTGTGCATAGATTGAGGAGCCAAAATCAATTGGCCCCAGCTAGTCAGCTTTGTCCTTTGCCACATATCAACCCTCACGCCTTCAACAGTACAACTAATGATATCTCACCCATCATCGAATGATCCCATCCATATTCATCTCTCATTTTTTTTTATTTTTTTAAAAGCTTGGTCTTTATAATTAGCCATTCTTCTTCCTATGCAAATTTCAAGTCGAAATCGAAATTTGGCCTTTTTCAACAAAAAATACTTCTGCTTTCAATACTTTAAACAAAAAATTGAAAAAAAGAGTGGTTTGCCAAAACGGCCTGTCCTAGCTAGCAGGTTTATCCTGACCAGTTTTGGCCAAGGTCGAAGATGGTACTCTAATTCAATTTGTCTATCAATAAATGTATCTATAGAAAAAAAAAATTAGGAGAGGGGTTCGTGGGCCCCGTCTTGCATTTTCTTGTTTTAATGTTTTTGTAAAAAAATAAAGTGGATGCAAGGTACCTTTTTTTAAAAAAGATAAAAGATTAAGCTAGTTTATATTAATTTTTTTAATATTACCAATAGCATAACTACAAACCATGAAGGAATGAGCATAATTATCATGAATTGAGAATTTTTTTTTTATTATGATTGAACTGCCCCAAATTTAGTGTGATTTAGGTTGAACATTTTTAAAAAAGAATATCCAATCCAAAGTCGAGGAAAAGAATTTAAAAATAAAATTTCTCCAAGCAAGTGGAATGTATTGTAAAACCTTAAAAATTAGTTTCACAATCAATACATATTAAAGGAAGATCTAATATATTGGTATATGTGAGGATGAACCACAAATCTTCAATTTCGGTAAATTATTTTGATAAGATAACTTAGGACATCAATTTGTATTTTTATTACAAGTAGTATTAATTTATCTAACCTGATTTCATATTAAATGGTGGGTAAACCACACAATTGGAAGAAAAAATATTTGAGATCGGAATTGCCTAAAGTTGATTGAATTGTAAGATTCTTCAAAATTAATCAGGCATCTAATACATATTAAAATAAAATTTATAATGTTAGTGGAATTGGAATTACAATATTTATTTTAAAGAGATGATTTACAAGTCAATAAATTATAGGCCTAGGTCATCACTTCCCCCGATCAGCCAAGTCTATTAGCAGTCAAGCTCCGGCAAGGTTTTCAATAGTGGCGGGCATACAGCAATCCACGTTGATTGAGTTTTTTTTTCTTGTTAAAGTAAATAATTTTTTGAAGAATAATTATAAACCAAACCACGCTCATAGTACTTGTGCCCATTCTCTCGAATTATTATAATTTTTTTTTAATTTCCTTGAGAAAAAATCTTTGTCATACTATTAATTATTTATTTTATTTTTAAAAAATAAGGGTGGTCTTTCATTTTTTTTTCAAGCAGGCTACTTGTTAAAGGAGGAGGCCCTCCCTCAATTTTCTTTGAAAAACGACAGCAAATTAGGAAATTTTCTATTCACTAATAATGACTTAGCTATAATTGTTCCATGAAGAGTTTTTCTAATCAGCTTTAGTATAAATTATCATGTCAAACTTCCTTTTTACTAAAAAAACTACCTGAGCCATAGCTAATTCCACTCTTTAACTTCTTGAGTAACACTCATGAATAATTCTCTACTAACAGATTTTAAAAACAGTGTTATAAAACATTTTTTGGGTTTTATTTTGTTAAATCAATAGTTTGAAATAATATAATTTAAATATTTGCTTAAGGTTCAAATGTCAAAGAGAGTTATATCTATAAATATATATGATATATCCTTTTGTTTATTGGATTGAAAATTTGATATAAATGATTTTGAGCCAGGTTGAAATTAGGTGCTCTAAATCGATTTTATTTTATAACCTACCAAGCCAATTCATGTTTCGAATTTTAAAATTTTGAGTATGTCTAAAAAGAAGCAAACAAATTTCTGGCTTTTTGTACATCGTATAAAACAAGGGTCGGGTATTTTTGATTCGTGAAACTCAAGTACGAGTTTGAATTTTAAAGTTAGAATATAATAAATGTACAATTTTAGGGCTTAAGGTTGGTTTGCAGTTTTTCGTTAACATGAAAAATAAAATCTACCACAACGTCAAATAACAAATACCAAATTCATCTTAGTACATTTTTAGGATTTTTTTTTTAATTTTTGGAAACGAGAACAAACATAAACCACAAAGACAAAACCTGGTTGGAGCTTTAAAATTTGACGGAGTCCCAAAACCATGGGTGTCCTTGCCACTGAATGGTTTCTCATACCACTAGTCGTCCTCGTGACTACGCAAAGCTGGTCATCATGCCTTGACGCGAGAGCCACATATCAGTTTCTGGTACTAAACCGGTAGAGCTTGTTTGCCTCGCGGCATGAATTCAATGGCTTAATGGCCTTTTATGTACGATTTTGATCACCTTAAATGTTATTTAATTACGATAATTAACCTAGGACTGAATGGATTTTTTATACGGACATATATGGACGTGGTTTCCCTTGTTCGTTTACCGCCAATTAATTAAGAAATAGTGATAAAATTCAAAATTTGTACTTGTTAAAGAACGGCAACTACCTGGGGCATTGGCTGTGTATCTGTATGCCATTCATTTCGTTGAATGAAATAGCTTGCTTTCAAAAAAAAAAAAAAAAAACTTGCATATTATGGGGTGAAGGGGAGTCAATTCAGGATTATTTGCATTATTTTTTTAATTTAGTAATAAAATTTATAGAAAATTAATATATATTATTTTTGACACTTGAAATGAAATTAATAAATATGCAATATACTATAATTAAAATACTAATTGGTTAAACTAAAAGAAAGATAATATATTTTAATATTTTTAATACTTAATTCGAGAAGTTAATTAATTTATAACATAAGATATTTGGTTGGAGTCATCGAGTTTATCTTAAGAAGTCACCAAATGGTGGATGAAATTTTTAAAGAATAAAATAATTTAAACTACGGTGTCTTTATTTATATTTGTATATATAATTGTTAACAACAAAGCTCCGGTTAGTCGACCACAATTATAGGATTTTATTAATTTATGAATACTAATTTACGTGTATTCTAATCCTTTTAATACTTTTTTTAAAATTTCTTTTACATTCTCATGAATCTTTTTAGTGCATTCTAAGCTTTAAGGCAATCAATCAACATTTTCCACCTCAACACTCACATAAAAGATTTACAATCTATTGTCTTATAAAAACAACACATAAAATATTATCATTGACAAAGATGTATATCCCTATGGACAGATCATTACACCATAATTTAAAAATGCACACTCGAAGTCAATTCAACATGTCATGAACTGGATTTAACTTAACTCAATATCATTTTACTATTTTTTGAATAAATAAATAAAAATTATGAAAAAATATAATATAAATTGATAATTGAAATTGATAAATATATAATATATATTACTTTAAAATATTTATTTGGTTAAATTTAGAGAAAGTCGTATCTTAAAATAAATTTTATAACTTTAAAAATTGTAAAATCTATCAATACAAAGTTATTTATAACATTTGACCTAGAAAAGAGTTTTTAAAATTATCGCTGACATTGCAACAAAAAATGGCACACATCTAAGTAAAATTAACTCTATATATTTATTATTGTATTCTTCTCTTCTTTCAACTTCAAAATTCAGAATTCAACTCCAAAACTAATTTATAATGTTTTGGAATTAGTGCCATATTAGTTTTCTCTTTTTTTCCTTTCAGTTTGTGCCTTAATGATATACTAATAAGTGGAGATGGTGTATTGGCTAGCTAGTAGTCATCGAGTAGAACCTTATCTTATATTATGTAACAAAATGGGGGTGGGGGGCGAGTTGGGGGTAATTTAATGTTCTTATCTAGCAAAGAACAAATCATATAGCAAACTTGCAAAGCAGTCAACCATACCCATTATAAAGAAAGTACTTGGGCCAGCCAAAGGATAAAATGAACAAATACACAGACAGAATACTCCAAGGTAGCGATCAAATTACATACACATTCAATTCATTCTGTTCACACTGCATGGTCATCTGATGGATCTGAACGCCTTGACATCCCTACTCTCTCTCGTAACCATTCGGGTGTACCCCATCCACTCCAAGCGAATGCGTCCATTTTTTGTCCATGGCATGACAAGCTAGAATGTAAAGTTTGGCACTTTCCTGTTTTATAGACTAGGAGAGCATGTTGTGGAGCATAAAAGTGAAGCATGCATATATAACAAAAAAAGTGAAGGAGCTGAGTGACAAGCAAGGCCGACTTCTGGTTGATCACATTCAGACAAAGTATGGCGTCCATCAACTTCACATACTACAAAACATGATTTGGTCATTTGGTTACAAATTCATGTCTGCTACGCAATAATTATGTTTCTTTTTTTTTATTAGAAAATTACTTGCTACCAAGCAATTGGCTGATACTTCGCAACTTTTTTTTAATGCGAATATATAACTTGATAGGTGTGACCAAATTTGTTAAAATGGAAAAGAAAAGTATTGTTTTTTTGTAATAATATGCCTATGGTCATCTAGGTTAAAGAAAAATAATCCATGTTTGGCCACATTAGCTGGTTAATATTGCTCATGACCATGAGCGAGGGGAGAATCCCCACCACTACAGGACGTTGCCATCAGTGATGTTTGGAGAAAAAATTTATCGTGATAAATTTAAATTTTTTGTGACAAGTTTACCGTCGTTAATATTGTTCTGTTTTCTTGTAATGTTTTAATATAAATATGAACGTTAATATATACATTTGAGTAATATTGTGGATGATAGAATCTAGTTGTGACTACTAATTAAGATTAGTTGACGTAAAAGAAAACAAGGATTTAGTGAAGAAAACATTTGCCGCCATTAGAAGAAAAATTTCGTAACAAGGAACTTACATTGACGAGTCTAAAGTTTTAGCGACAAATTTTTGGCCGTCTCTTGAACCCCTTTTTTGAAGTGAACACAAGTTAAATTTTAATGGAATGTTCTCACCTACCTCTACATTTATATTTAAGTTACATGCAATGTACCTAAACTTTTTTCTTTCTAGAGCATGCACCGTGAGGATTAATGAACTGTACATTAAGAATTTGATCTACAAATTTCTATGCATTATATTATATTATATTATTATATAAATGAATAGAGCCACCTCATAAATTTATAAAACTCATGATGGGAAGAAAATAAGGGAGAAGACAGAATAATGAAGCCTTGCATTGCACTGCATAAAGAAAAAAACCGTTTGAGATATTGAACTTCAATAAATTATATGCGGGTTTTATTGACAAACGTATCCACTGCAATAAAAATTACTTTTATATATGCTTTTCTCCACGTCTTCTTCTCACCAATTTTAACCATAGAAAAACCTCTAACCTTCTTTCTATATGTTGGATATTTGATTTAAAAATGTATCAATTTTGTCTGCAGAGAAAAACTCTAGCTTTTTTCCATACTTTGAGATTTTTGATTTTAGTATATGTTAATTTTCTAACTTTTTCCACGCAAAAAAATGTTTTCTAACCTTAAAACATGGAATAAAATAGGAGTCAAGTAATATTCATCTTTTCAAATCATTAAATACACAAAGAAATTAAGAATTTTTTCATATTATAAAAACTAGACATAGAAAAACGTAATTTTATTTCTATACTATCTACGTTTATATATATATATATCGAGGAAATCAATATGTACGGGTCTCTGATTAAAAATGAAAGATTTAACTAATTAAAATAAAAATAATTATAAATCAAATTATTATAGTAGTTTATTTTTTCATTCAATTAAAATATATCTTTAAAGTCAATTGGAATTTATATTTAAGATATTAGATTATTAAAATCTATCTCCTTATTTATAAAAGTTTATATATAAAATTAAAATTTATCGATAACATAAGCCATACACGACGCAACTTTTTATCCAGTTTTTGGTAAAGCATGAAGTTACACCTTTTTTCTTTGTAATTTTTATACTAATATAAAGAAAATATATATTTGTGACAAGTCCGTAGTTTCAGTGACAAATTAAATTTCTACCACTAAGACCCATTCTCTTTTAGCAGCGAGCTGATTTGACTGATTGGAGTCGACGAGGATTGCTTCAATTATGTATGACATAACCTTTGCAATTTACATTTGTTTCTTTTTTCAATACCAAATTTGTATTAGCTGCAAAAAGTAACTCGTATATATTGATCATGAAAAGGCTGTTAGCTTTGTGAATGATCTCAATCGGTCAGTCGAAATTCCGCTTATACATATACTAATGTATGATAGTCGTTTCCTAGCGTGTTCTGCTAGCTGGTTGATTAAACCTGCTTGATAAAAGTAGCTTTTTCTTTGTTATCAAATGCTGGAATAGATCATGATTTGCATTTCTAGGTACCAGATATATGTGGTTAATTTTCATGCAGTACCATTATACAAGTAGATTGTTGTTTAATCTACTGTGATATGTATTATATTATGTTTTTATCATTTGACAACTGGTAATATATAAAGCGATATATACTGCACAGATTCACGATGGCCACAAAACATTACCAATCAACCCGCCCTTTTGGTACTATTAGAGACACGCATGCCAAGAAATTCCGAACGAGTATCTTTTAAACAATATGTTTAAGCGTGTCTATCAGAACTATGAGAATGTTTAAATTCCTAATTCATTGTTTATTATTCAAGCCACTGTCAAGAATTTCTTGGGAAAGCAGCCGTTAATTTACATGAATGTTCATTGTTAGTTTTATATAGTATTCTTGCACCAACATGTTCCATACATAATACTCCCTAATTGGTATTGAACTAATTTAATCAGACTATATGCATATTTTTTAGCTCATTGTATATTTACTCAATGCTTTAGCAAATATAAAGGAGCTTTACGAAGGCGATATAATTGATAAGAAAAAATTTTGGCTCCTTCCGGAAGCGACGTCGGTGGTGACGTTCGGCATCCCCATCGACGTTGCTACGGGGAGGAGCCAAAACCCGTTCAAGTGATAACTTTGAAGAAACATTTCATAATCGTATAAAGTGTGAAGTAAGCAGCATCAAATTTTGATATTGATGCAAGCAGATTTGATGAATGTTACATATATAATAATACATAATACATAGAAAATTCACTGAGTGATCTCCTTATTTAATGACCACATCTGAGCCAAGCTGTGCCACTTTTAATTCTCGTTTTTAAGGCCAGATTTGCTAGTCTACCGATCAAGAAGGCTGGCCAGTTTCTTTCATATTCTTTCTTTTTCTCGGCTTTATATTTAATTTCAAACGGATTTGACCTGCCAGCGAGGATGATAGACCTGCAAATCCTGTATCTATATTTCCTTTAATTATACTAATATTTATACATTTTCTTTGAACGTTATATTTTGATTTATATATGTCCACATTTATGGGTCATTGGCATTTTATTATTAATCATGTTAAAAACAAACCTTTTTTTTAAAATATTTGACTTAATTAATTCTTCATTTTTTTATATCAAGGTATTTGTTTGTGTACATTTGATAGTTGATGTTTCTTATTGTATATTTTATTTCATTGAGTTGTCATCGGTGTATTTGCACATCAGTATAAACAGTTTCCGTGCATATTTGACATTTAGAATATGAAAAATAATCAATTGTAAGGTCTTATGTACTGTCAATATATACATGTTAGACCAATAAACAAGTAGATATGCACGGATGATAACACTCATTACATTATTGATGTGTATTAAATGTATGTCAGTAAAATATATGTTAATTAATATTTTTTATATTATATTATTCTTATTAACAAACAGAAAATTAAAAATCACGTTCGAATGAAAAATAAGAAATTTGACTAATCAAAATACAAAAAAAAATTAAATATTAGAGTCTTTTTTATTCAATTAAAATTTATCTTCAAAATCAGAGTCTAATAAAAATTTATCTATAAAATTAGAGTATATTTTTAATATACGCCACCCATGGCACACAGTATCTTTACCTAGTTCATATACATGCTTATCAGGTGATAGCCTGTTTTTTATGCCCAATTGGGCTCAAAATGATAAAAAAAACCTGAATGATTGGAAGATTCTGCTTAATCCCCAGCTTGTCATTTTCATATAAAAGTATACCAACCAAACTTTATTTTTTCTAGGATTTGGTTCCTTAAAGTATTCTGTCACAGTATGAACCCAACCCTTGCATGTGCATGGGCATGGAAAAGGGCAACATATATAATGGCTACTGGTATCAAATAACGGAACAAGAGTAGTAATGAAAAGGTGACAAATTAATCAAACAAAACTGCTGATCAAAAGGATAATGTGTAGCCAAAAGTGCAAGCAAAGATTTTTGTCCCCGTATGTTTGTAACTTTGCCCTCCTTCAAGTTATTCCAGACCGTTCGTTCATCAAGGCATGGCGCCACCATCTAATAGTAGATTATTTTCCTTTCCTCGCCCTTGCTTGTTAAAACCACCGATGTGAAGAAAACCAGGTGCGATGTGAACTTCGTTTTTTTCTTTAGAGTAATTATTTGAGCTTGTATGTTCACGGAGCTGGACTGCTTGGGAGGGTACGATTCTGGCTATCTTTGTAGGGGTCACATGGACACGGACGATCCTTATGGGGCATCGTGTAACCGATGACAAGAGGGAAATAAAGGTGAAGAAGGCTCGATGGGCTCATCACTATTTACCTCTTCTCTGTATTTTTCAAAATATTTTGGTTACGTTTTTGTCTATATATCAAGGCTATAAATACCAAATTGGATAATGCTGCCAATATACGACCGAAAATCCTGCCAATGCAGGCCATTGTCTCGTTTAAAAACTCGTGATTTAGATTTAATTCAACAGGCTAACGGGTGAAATGAACTGGGAGTCGAGGCTTCAAGGCAGCTCAAAGCCAGCGATACTATTTTGTCAATCCAACAACAAAAGGCTGCATAAAATTGAATATATGTTGTTATCTTTGAAACTTGAAATTGACAACTATCAAATTTTTATTGTTTAGAAATTAATGTTTATTTATTTAACTAAATTTAAAACAAAAAACAACGTTTTATTAATTTGCTATTTGAGTCTAAGACTTAATCATAAAATCTGTCCGTAAGAAATCATCTAGCTCGGGAAATAAAGGGGTAAAATTGATCCCACAAATTGTTTGAGTCCAAACCGAAATTTTCAACGATCTATGGATGCAAGGGGCGTGCAGAAGGGAGATTGAGCGGAAAATTATCGAATATTGGGGATGGAAAAGGGGGCGTATATGGAAGAGATGGCCGAGTCCGGAAAGAAAACGATTATTGGGGGACTGTTAACACGTGAGCCGTCAACATCATGATCTTGCTCTGTCCACCTGCGAATTTTCACCAATAGCGCTGCCCTCTCCACCTAGAAATCAATTTTACAATTTACACCTTTCCAAAAAAAAAAACAAAAACAAAAATTAAATTGAATACTTCTTTGGTGGAATTACTAAATCCGGTGATAAAGTTGTTAACATTTAATTCAATTCTAATTTGGCAAATTCTAATTAGGCACAATCAGTTCAGTATAACGGGATGATCGTCGTTTGACAGATGCGAGTGTGCGAGTGTGCACAAGCTACGGATAAAAAATAAAAAAATAAGGTGTACGCTCGCGCTCTGCGTGGAATTGTATAATTTTTTTTAAATGATGTTTATGGTTTTAAATAAATATTATTTTCTCAATTTTTCTAATTACTTAACTTTTTATTAAAATATTTTTGCAATGCACGGCACGTTACACTTTTTAAAATTATTATATTCCAATTATAAGCATTCGCACATTTGACTACAAGATAATATTTCCCATCCTGATTAAATTTCTACTATTTCTAATTTAATTAATTAAAAAATTCAATACATAATGATAATATTAAATGTGTTTATCAACTTTTTTCATCTTTATAACATTTCTAATTTAATAATTCGAAATTCCGAAAATAGTAATATTAATGAGAGTTTTGTAAAAATTTAAAGGATTATTTTTTCATCTTTAACATGTCTGTAATTTAATTAAATAAATAATTCCGAAAATAATAATAGTGTATCAACCAGTTTTTCGACTTTATCACATTTCTAGTTTAATTAATTAAAATTTCCGAAAATAGGAATGTTAATAAAATATTGTAAAAATCCAAAAGATTAATTTATCCATCTTTATCATGTTGTAATTTATTTAATTAATAATTCCAAAGATAATATATTAATTAATAGGATTTGCAAAAGTATCTAAAAGATTTAATTATGTATTTATCAAGTCTTTTTTTCATCTCTATCATGTTTGTAATGTATTTAATTAAATAATTCTTCTTTAATTAATTCAAAATTCCGAAAATAAAAATAATAATAAGATATTGTAAAAATCTAAAAGATTAATTTTTCATCTTAACCATGTTTATAATTTATTTATTTAAATATTTCCGGAAATAACAACTTTAATTAATAGGATATGGAAAAGAGAGTTCTCATGAAATATTTTATTTTATAGAAATAACAAAATATCTATATATTTAAGTTTTGGCCAAATATAACTATCTTCTGAAATAGATTTCTCTTATATTTTTGTATATTTAATTATCTAATCAAAATGAGACATTTTTTGAACCCTCATTATATTGACACTTGTCAAAAATTATTCTCTCATTATGATTATAAGTATAGATATAAATATAAATTTTATTTAATAAAGCATTTAAGGCCTAAACCCAAAGGGCCCAAAAATTATAAAATGAGATGGGGCAAAGAAGGTCGTTTCTTCACAACGGCATGACTAATGGGCCTTGCCAATCGGTATGATCTTTGGCCCATTCTGGCACGACGGCTAGTTAATGGTACAATTTGACTTCAAAAATAGGGTATCTATCAATAGCATAATTAATTGAAGCATTTTCTCCATTTTTTTCTTTTTATTTTTTAGGAAAATTACATAGACGCACACTATCTCAATTATAATACACACACACACACAGATATATATATATATATATATATATATATAT
>JAVDBV010004589.1:0-11004 GCA_032619315.1 Piper longum | reverse complement strand
TAACGAGCACGAGCACGAGCCGAACCGAGCCGAACGCAAAAAGCTTGCGAGCAGGCTTGGCTCGTTTAGACCCCTACTATTGTCGAATATCTATAATTTCAATGGTTATTTGTGTATGTAAAAGAGTTTTTTATCGATAATATCTTAATTACTAATTGATTCAATGCCATAAGTTTGAGATTTATGAAGGTAAAATATGACCAATAAGTATAAGAATTAAAATTATTAATTTTTTTACCGGCAATAGGCTCAATTCTGAAAATTGATGTGCCTTGTTATATATCTTTTAACTTGTTTTCTAATTTTAATTGAACCGTGAAATCCAAAAAAAAGTAGTATTGTTGTTTTATGAATGATTTATGTAATTGCTTTTGTCAAAGGTTTACATAAATTTCATTTGCATTTATATTTTTAGAATATTAAATTGTTGAGTTGTTCTTCTTTTGCATATGAACACTGCAGGGAAAGGCATCTCCTTCTCACATTAATTTCCAAAGCCCCAAAAGCCCATACATTTGGCAAAAACTGCAAAACTACCAGAAAAATTATAATTTAGAAGATCATTGTTTTTTTTTTCAAAACAAGCCAAAACAATTTACTTCTTTAATAAATGGATTAATTTGTATTATAATTTTTTTTTCTTTTTTAAAGAAAAATTATATTTTGTATTACTCACACTCTCAAGGTAAGTTAAGGGCATTATTAAAAAATGTGGGTCGCATTTGCTAAAGGGTGGGGCCTAAGATACTATTTATATAAGTGTCACAACTCATAATATATGATATGTATGGTATAAACAGTAATTTCACAATGATAAATATGTTGAGTTATGCTTTTGGTGGCCCCAAGTTTGATTTTGTACAAGTATTTATATCAATTTATCAATAACCTTAATTTAGACCTACTTGGCTAAGTTATTATGATCAAATTTTATGCTTGGTATAAGTAGCATATAAATAATTTCATTATGAATGTAAATTTAATAATGCTCAACCCCTAATTAATTATTTTATTTTTTATGATTATAATTTGTAGGTATTTTTGAAGTGAGGTCACTTAGCTTAGCTTATGTCAAATCAAAGTCTGATTGAATAATAAACTTTAGCCACCCACTATCAATGATTATTGTCTTATAAATTAATATGTATGCTTACAAAAATTAGTTTTCGGCATATTTTTAAATTAAGATGAGTTAAGCTCCTTTTCACTTCTACTAAACTATTCTAATTACCATTGTGGAAAGATAAGTAGATTTTTTTCGTATCTTATTAGATTTTAATCATTATAAGTTTTTACTTTTCAAAAAAATGATTTCAATTAATTTGTTAATAATTACCAGCTTTCTTCGTAACTTTTGGCCTAAACGACTTTTTTGCCGTAAACTAGCTTACAATGATTTAATATTGGTTTTTAACTTTATAAACTAAAAAATACAATATTTGACGATAAAAATAGTATAATTTAAGAAAATGGCATAAACAATTTAATACTTATATAATTTTCTTTAAGGACACATTTAAGTATAATTTATGAATACACGTTCAAATGATCTTGTTTCCAAATAATATTTCGTACTAATCATAACTATTAGCCATTTTAACGTAAACAATTTGTAAATAATTTTGAAAACTTATTAACAGAAGGAAAATATTCACTATGAATTAGTTATTATCTTATAATAATTATATTGATTCAATATCCGATTTTAATTATATTAACCTCAACTAATACAATAAAAATCATCTATTTAATTTTTAAATAATATAATTTATTATAAATAATAATGGCAGTTGGGTAACTTGGAGGAACAACTGAGGCAATGACAAACAAATAATATTAGTTATAAACTTAACTGAAACCTGCTTCAGAGTTCTGAGCTCCTCCCCAATAAAAAAAATTGTTGGTCTGCAAGATAAGTAGCTCAGAATCTGTCTCCCCCTGTCCTCCTCCCCTCACAACCACCTCTCCACCCTCAACAGCACCTTCTACCATCCACCTCCCTCCTTTCACTCCATCAAAGTCACTCTTTGCAACTCCCTCCCCTGTTTCAGCCTCATGCCCTGTCATTAGAGCAGAGCTAGCCTTTGAGCACTGGTAAGCACTTTGTTTTTTTGCTTGTTTGATGTTTCTTTATGTTGTTTTCGATGTGGGCATTGGGCGTTGGACAGGCTTGCTTTGGTTTCTAGGAATGGCGTTTGATGGAGGGGGAATTGGTGGGTTGAAGGTGACCACTTGAAGAACAATGGCTGCTGCTCCCTCATTTTTTTAATGCATTCGTACACCACACATTTCTTCTTCTTCTTCTTCTTCTTCTTCTGTCTGTGAATTTTATGCGCTTAGTCTTATCCTTTCCTCCATGCTTCACTTGTCTAATATTGCTGCGCGACTCTACAAGATCTTCATCCATTTCTGAGTTGTAGCATATGGGAAAGTCTGCCATCTTCTTCTCCAATCATACCATTGCTAGACCCAGAAACAGTTTTTCATTACCTTATCCGAAATCTCTATTGAAATTCCACGTTTCGTTCCCTCTTCCTTGTTTTCATTCATTGAAATCTCGTGAAACTTGTTCTACCATATTCAATGCAATGCAGGAAGGTTTTCTAGAAAGTATGGTTCTTGGGGAAACTTGCATTGCTTGCTAATCCAAGGAGCCCATTCCTGCCGGGTCAAAAGGAGATTCTGAAATATCGGCCGGCAGTTTCATAGATACAGCCGTAGGTGATTTCTTTACGATTTATGTGTTGGACTTTTTCAACCTTCATCTGATCTTATCCATGCATGGCTCGACTGTCGGGATACTTTGCTACTTTCAGGCTCGAATGTCGGGATACTTTGTTACTTTTATTGTATATGTATATATACACCATTGATTGCTCCAACCCAATAGAATGAACGATTGAAAAAGTGAAATATTGACGCACCTATTTGTGTGACAAAGTGGGCTGTGATTTTCTGGTTCATTTCTGCGGTGTTACAAAATACTAAAGTTCTGTAAAATAAGAAGTGTTTCTTCGTCTGATCCTGGTAGACAAATTCTATATTAGGAAGGAACATTGTGTTTTATATGGATGGAAACTAATCAGGTTGTAGATGATGATTTTCTGACATGTTTCTATGATGTCATTAGTAAAAAGATGATTTTCTTAGTGATATTTATCCTTGAGAACTCATCTGTTATGCTATAAATAGCCGGGAAGAAAATAATCTTACCGAATGTAGGCATATAATTTTCTGACTCATTTTGAAGGTGGCACCGATCACAGAAAATTCATAAAGTATGATGTGATTTTTATAAGAGAATAAAGATAGACTTCTTTATGATTTTCTCAGTGATTTAAAGTAGATTCTTCCCTTTCTTTTGTTTTTTATTTCTATCTGGGTTTAAGTCATTTCTACTTTTCTACGGGCATTTGCATTCTGCTTGTACCAGTTTGTGCTGCAGTCTCCCCCCCCCCCAAACTTGGGTAACTAGAAAGCTTCTTGCAAGTACTTGACAGGGCTTTGGTTGCTTTCACATGGAGGAAGAATCGACTCAGGTGAGCTTGTATTGACATATGATTTTCCTTTCTTATTTTGTTGCAAATGATAAAGAGCCAATTTTACCAATTTACTGTGGTTGACCTTCCCAGTAGTGGGCACTGGGTATCATCAGATAGTTTAATGTAGTGATACAGATTTAGATCATGATAGGAATTCAAATAGGTTAGCGGCTTTTAGATTGCAGAACAAGGAGGTTGACTTGTGGCTGGTGAATGCTTACTCTTTTAATTAGTTATGCTCACTTGAGTATTGATCACTATTGCATTTTTACACAGAAGTATTTTTTAGCAAGAACAGCCTCGTATATGTCACTGGCATTCGCTTATTTTGATCCGCATACAACTCATCATTGTCTACTCCAGGTTTAGATTTATAACAACTCATGACAATCGATAGCATTCTTCAAATTGAGTTGTTACTTTGTCGATTGACATTGATGTGTTACATGACATGGTAGGTGCTTGCATTTCATCTGTCTCTACCATTTATATTCATTTAAACCAATGAATTTGGTAATATGGTTTTTTTGTTTTTATACTTTGTTATCAGCTTCTGAAGTATCACTTGTTTTCCTCTCACAGATTTACTTAAAGTATCCAAATTTAGCCACTGAACACTTATTTTCTTTCAGAATCACCCTGTGACAATGGACAAGGCTGCCGCTGTAATACTTGATATTGACAGCCTTGCACAGTCCTTGGATATATGCTCAGGAAGCCCGAAGATGACGGTTGAGTATTGCGAGCTTTTTGATTTGTTTTTTGTTTGCTTCTTGATTTGTTCTTTATCTTCTTCCCTCAGAAAGCTCTTTCTCGGAAAGGTTCTTCTCGAATAGAAAGAAGGAATGGGGAAGAATTAGAAGGAGATGACATGTCGAAAAAGCTTGTAATTAAAGGTAGATAACATTATCATTCATTGAGCCATCACTAAATTATTTGTTCCATATCAGTGGTCCACTAGAACGACGTGCTGGTAGTTGGTCCAGCTTGTCAATCAGGACGATTGTACTCCTGGGATGTGTACCATCTTCAATACACACTTTGATGGATGAGTAATTGCTTCATTGCTTTATCTGCAAAATCATCCTTGTAAAAGATAGTTTTTTTACACCCTTTTGCAGTAGCCAACAGCCAGCTAGAGCCATTGAAGCAGCCTCTTATCTCAACCAAGTTGGCTTCACCAGCTAATGGAAGTGGCCCCTCAGATTCCAGCGAAGGGAGAGGCAAGAAACTTGGGGGGTTATTTACTATCCACCCAAGAAAAGTTCTTCTCATCTTTGCAACTTTGTAAGCATTCTGTGGCCTACTTCATATCATCTGTTTCATAACGGCATTTACTGACTCTTAAAACCATAGCTCTCCTTCTATACTTAAGATAAAAAAAGACTGAGTTGCACCACCCCTCACACTTTAATCCTCCTTACTATCCTTTGAGTACTATACTGATGTGGAATTCATTTATAGCACTCCTTTTATAAAATATCAGGAAAGACTTTAGTTAATTGTTCACATAATATATTATCTTATGCAGTATTTTTTGTTGGTTTTGCAGGTCAAGCATGGGAACTTTGATACTCATCTACTTTACCCTTGCCATAAACAGAACAGCTGGAGCTTAAATGTTAATGGAAGATCGGAAATCATCACTGTACTTCAACCATCTCTAGCTCAGATGAAATCAAAGACAAAAGTTTATGCTGTATCATTCAGAGTAAATTGCAACACAAAGGCATTTGAGATTGCTAGCAGATTCTTCCCTCATCACTTGTGTCAGGGAGCTTATGTGTTGTACTTTGGATGCTAAATTGAGCTTTGTTGATGACGTTGGAGTGAGTAGATACATGACTGGGCTTGTCATTGGTAGAGTTGTAATTTCATTCATCATTTGTCTATTCAATTCAACATCCAGCCTTTCAAGTGAAATTTGCGCCAACACCAAGTGAATAAGCACCGAAAATTGGTTTAATGAGTGATTAAGCTTGCTCGGGTAGAGCTTATCTCCCAAAGCCATCTTCAACAGACTAAAGCTATTTAGTAATCCTTGAAGAAGGGCCATCCCTAATCCAAATTCCTAATTCACAAAGAAGAAACAAATTAGAAAAAGCTTTCAGCAAATTTTACAAAGCTCTAAGCAAAAATGAATTGCGGCAACAACAACATAACATCATCATCAAAGCAAAGATCAATCCCCAGTCTTCCACAGAGCGCAAGCTCGACATGCTAGAATCTCTTACGAACAAAAACTGTGCAGGCATGCAACACATCGTTCCTCAATTTTTCTGAATCTCTTGGACGCATTGCATTAAACTGAATGATGGAAAAGTATTGGGACACTCAGGCTACGTGCTCAGCCAAGGATAAGATCTTAAGATGCTTCTTCTTTCTGAGTTCATGAGGGACAGGACCAAACACACGAGTACCGAGGGGCTCTCCCTGCTTGTTGACAAGAACAACGGCATTATCGTCAAACTTGATCTCACTGCCATCACAACGGCCTCGCTGCATGGCAGCTCGAACAACTACACCATACACCACTTGCCCTTTCTTCACTTTCTCCTTAGGCTGTGAAGCATCTCCTTTTTTAAGTTTTCCTTTGGGAGCCAGTTCTTTCACTGATGCTATAATCGTATCCCCAAGTCTCGCACCCTTCTTGCCCTTCAGAGCTTGAATGCACATCACTCTTTTTGCACCAGAGTTATCAACTACTTTTAGGTTTGTCCTCATTTGTATGAAGCTTCTGCACTGCTGCTGCAAAATAGGATACCCTTCTATAGTTTAATCCAAGCACGGTTTGGTAGTTAATCTTAATTCAATAATATTTCAAATAATCTTTTGGTCCTTTAAATTATAAAAATGATCCACATATAAGGGGAAGTTTCTACTTGATAAGAGCACCAAAGTACTTTTACACCAAATATAAATTAGATGACCTGTTTTACTCCATCTTACGTCAAAAATTAACTTTTTTTTTTCATAGTAAATTTCCAGAGTTTGCATTTGTCAATATATTCCGCTTTCCAAATGTAAATTTCAAATGAAAAGTTTGCCAGAGAAGTTTTAAAAGTAGCAAAATAGAAAAACATTGGGTAAAGTGACATTAAGAGCGAAGGTGATTATTGTAACAAAGTAATAAAACAATACAAAAATGAAACCTGTGCATATAAACTGCGGGAAGCTAGATTTTGCGCCATATTTTGGGACATTTTGAGAATATCTGATGAGCACTTCATGGGCATCCCCAACAATGAGCGACCCACTGAAATCGACAAAAATGGCACTTAAATCACTATTACCATGCATCAGATACACACTATAGTTCCATTTAGAGGTAAGGCAAACAAAAAGAAACATGATGCAAAGCTTGGAGAGAGTGCCTGGGGAATGTTCAAAGTAGGCCAACTACCATGTAGCAATTATAGATGATAATAGATCATCAGAAATAACGATGACACTCGGCGAGAATAAATTTGAAACTCTTCAATTAATCATCATCAACTCTAAACAATGTAAGGAATAGCCAATATTTAATGGGCTAAACCAAAAGAGTCCTAAGCTAAGTCAATCTCTAGTTACATTAAAATTAATCACGAAAATACCAAAAAAATGCTACAAAAAAATCAATTTTGTCATATAATACTCATATGAAAGAATAATATAGATGAATGAATGAATTATTCTAGTTAATCTAGCCACAACTGAGCAGCAAAAACTTGCGCCAAAATCAACACGCACCTTTAGCCCACGAAGAGCAACAAATACCACCAGCCATTGCTTACCGGCAATATCCAATCCAATGGTGGGAAAGAGCTCTACCTTTCTCCTGCCATCAAATCAATGATAGCAAAAGAATGAACCAACATCACAACAACAACAACAACAACAACGAAGCCTACATAAAACACTATTAACACAAGTTACGTATCAATCAATCTTATATAATTGAAGTTATAAGAAAACAACTAAAGATAGTCCACAAGTGACATATCAAACTTATATATAATTGAAAGACATAAATAAATAGACGTCTGTCCAAGAAAATTACTACTGATGCTGCTGAATGATCATATTATTGAAGCAGAAATCCAAGGAATTTCAGAAACTTATAAACTTGGATATGACAACTTGGGAAGAGGCTCACGCCAGACTTGCCTGCCGTGAAGGTTTTCCGGACGCTCGGTTATAGGTAGAGATTGAATTGGTAGTGGACGGGAGTTGAGAGGAGAGGTGATCAATGGAGGGGGAGATGTTAGTTGGAGGAGGCAGTGGCCGCCATGGCAGCCAAAGGAGAATGCCCGAGGCTAGCCTAGGGTTTATCATTTTTATTTTATTTATTTGCTTGAATTAAACAAAAGAGGATTAAAAGATGAAAATATAGAAGAATGTCATAATCCAAAGACAAATTTACCATTAATGACCGGATGATAAGATATTTATGATTGAATATGTAATATGATTATTTTATAAGATTTTGCGTATAAAATTAGAATCTTTTGTCTATGGTCACACCATACATAGCACCTTGCTTACTTTTATTTAATATTTGAACATTTCATTTTAAAAGAAAAATTTTAGATACTCACTTATAAGAAATATATTAAAAATAGCTTTTTGACAAAAAAACAATGAATTTTTGTATATTGCCCATAATTAAAAAATTAGGCCTAATTATTATAAAAAGGAAAAATTATGAATTGTCTAAAAGATACCCACTTCAAAATTAAAATAAACTCAACCACAACCATAAAAAATAAAAAAGTAAAAAAAAAATTATAACTTTTATGCGAGCACCACTGATGGTTTTGGGGCCGGGGGCTGTCTTTGGGCATCTGGCCGTGGAATGGGGCCATATTTGGCTGCCACTTGGGCTAGGGCACACCCTTAGGGAGAGGGCCGCTAGATTTAGCTACCTTAGCCTTAAGTGGCCAAGATTGGCTACCTTGGCCTTTGGCGGTCAAGAGTCCTATGTAACCTCCAGCCTTGAGTAGCCATATCCTACTACCCTAATTTTGGGCAGTTAGTATCTAGGGTCAGCCGAAGGTGGCCGACAAGCAAGCACCTCTTACATAAAAGTAAATAAAATTTTTAATAGTTTTATATTGGACTGTTTTAATTTTTTATTTTATTATAAAATCACATCGCTGCAAAAATTGGAATTGGACTCTAAATCAGTCATCAGATACAAATTTTTAAAAAATTAGACAAGAATCAATTTAGTTAAATCGATCTAAAATGATCCATATAATAAATATTTGTGTAAATTGAGTAAACTAATTTATCGTGGACAGTTGATGGGAAAGGAAAGCAAAGGGTTTTGGTTTCAATTTTCTCTGCATCCTTCATCCGATGTAAATCGAGAACCAATTTTGGCACTCACTAACTCAACGCAAAAATTAGTTCAAATCATGGTTTTAAATACCGTACCAACTATATACCACACAATTGTACCCAATATGCCACGTATTATCTTTAAATTTAGTTCGCTTCAAAATTTTACACTATCTAGATTGGTGTCATATTTTTTACTATGAAATTTTCATAAAATTTGCTTTTTTGTTAAAACCCTATTATTTTATTCGGTTTTTAATAAAATATTGATGAAAAAAATATTTTTTAATATTTAATGAGTTATTTTATTTATAATTTTATTATATAGTTTGACCTGGTTCTATCCAATTAAACTAAATGTACCTCATATTACCTAAAAATCCGATATCATCATCGGTACATTATTTAAAAATATGGTTCGAATCGGAAAATTTGCAGTCCATTTTCCATAGAAAACTAGTTGACCTTGATTTGGAAAAGTTATAACCAAACCATGTTAAATTAACCGATTCTATTTATAATTGGCCTATTTTTTGCACCTATGCCTTATAATAAAATTTTCACTTTTTTTTAGTAATTAGTTTTGATTTTCCCACTATCTAGTAATATTAAAAATTATTTTTTTGATAAAAATCTCCGCTTAAAGTATATAGTTATGAAAATAGGAAGACCACCTTTCTGGTATAATATAATTATAATAAATAAAAATTAAACCGACCTAATATTTTACATAAAAAATTTATCATAAAAAATAAACTTCAATAATCAAAATACCCCATCAAACCACTTAAGAAATTAGAGACTTTTGAACAACTGATAAAATCCCATCATAGAAAGAAAGGATCGGGTACGACTAAAGGGAAAAGAATTTGCTACACCAAACTCGTTGTAGTATTTATTTGATTGGTTTAAATCTCTTTAATTATGGGTGTTTAGAAATTTAACTATAATGATTAAGTTATTCTCTTTTAATTAAAAAGATTTAAATCAATCATGCAAGTGCTTCGACAAGTTTACTATAGTACTTGCTACAACAAATCTCTGGCCCAAGTAGAGATAGACATAAAAACATCTCATCTATGAAGATGCAGCAATAAACTTGAAAACGGCTAAAAGATTATTAATCCAAATAAGTTTGAAGCTTATGTTAAAAAAACATTTAATTTTTTGTCGCCCAAGAATATAAAGGAAACCTTGGTAAGTTGAAGGGTTTTGCTAAAGCCCAAGAATTGTAGAACATTGGCCCAAGAATGAAAATTTAAAACCCATAAGACTTCTGTAGAAGAAAAGCCCATCTACATTGATGTTTCCCCACATGTTTGCTCAAATCATTCTCTAATATTTTGACTTCCTATCCTACATATATGCGTAATACAGATAGACTATAGATAATAAAGATATAATATTTTAAAGATAGGCTCTAAATAAATGATGAAAGATTATAATAATTTAATTTATTATTTATTTTTATTATATTTTAATATTCTTTTTGGTTGAAATCTCCGACTTATTCGAATGCAACATTTGACTTCCCCTTATAAATAAAGAGTGTGTGTGTGTATATATATATATGAAGAATGTTGGGGTGAGAATTTAAGAATTTAGAAACTTATAATTAAACTGTTGGATATAGATCAACCGTTAATATATTTTTACTTTATGAATCATCGTCATTATTAATATCGAACATGCTAAAATTGAATTCTTAAGTTCTCAAGTTCTTACCCAATCGTTCATATAAAGCCCTCTAAACGGTAGCCATAATTATAACGATTCTATTGTAGCGAAATTTCTTGTCGACTAAGTTCCAATTAACATGAAAATCATAATGATCAAGAGATTCAGTTAGAAGCACAGTGAAACTTACAATACATGTGAAGATGCAGACTACCCACACAGACATAAAAGACCTTAAACTTTACTTTTCATGGGATTGGTTTTGGGCTTTTCCAAACTATAAGTAATACATTGGATAACTCGTAGGCCAAAAAAATAAAAATATATTATAATATATAAATTTGTCTCTAATATATAAACGGCAGAAAAGTTTTATCAATGCCCAACAAATCTGGGCCGTCCATGTGGATCGGATGGTCCATATTTGTTAAAAAAATATTTCACCCCCCCCCCCCCCCCC
>JAVDBV010004588.1:0-11807 GCA_032619315.1 Piper longum | reverse complement strand
CTAACTTGATAAAGCGAATGTGTTTATATATATATATATATATAAACACATTCGCTTTATCAAGTTAGATTATGCTAAAATGTATTTATAATGCTGGTGTTAACCTCATCAATGTCTCACAATGGCCGACCCGAATGAAGCGGGTCATTTTCATAAACAGAATGCCCTTCTTGATCAGGTTTAACGTGGATATCATTCAACGGACATGTTACATAGTTAATTCTCGCCTTATATCATCTTTGATTAGATCGATCAATGAGGCTGCCACAAATGTGACAATATTTATGTTATCTTTAGTTAGCCAGTTGATTGAATGGTGATCAGTTGTTGATATTTACATAATGAAAGCCTTAATTGCATACGTATACTTATAATACGGCACAGATCCTAATGGATACAAACATTTGTTCGTTTATAATTTTGAATGATGCGATGTGCAGGAAAGAGCAAAGCCCTACGATATTATAAACTAATATATATAAAGATAGAGAAAGCTACCCCCTACTGTAGATATTATATTTATATTGCTCCTTGACTTAAATATATATGCACTATGGTGCAAGTCCAATGCTCTTGTAAAACATGTTCGTTGCGTATTTTGTTTTGCCTGCTCATACTATTGTACAAATGTTAAGAGGATAATCATACCATAATTTAAAAAGTTGAAATTCAGACTTGATTTAGTATGTCGACTTAGTATGCCATGAAGTGAAGTCAGACTTGAAGCCAAGTCATTAATATTAATTTTTTTATTATATAGATAAATATTTGTAGAAATTAGTATATATTGTACTTTTGACATGTGAAATTTATAAATATAAATTTACAAAATTTTAAAATATTGATTTAACTAATCTAAAATAAAAATAGTATATTTTGATCTTTTATAACATGATTTAGAAAGTCAATTGTTAAATCATTCACTATAAAGTCACCCATAGAATTTGTTTCGGTAAGTCACGGAGTCAAATCGACTCAGGAAGCTTTTGGAGTCAAAAAAGAAATTTCAAACTATAAAACATAAATCATCCTTGTATATAATATTTTGGTTAGTAAAAAACAATAATAATAAGAATTTTGAGTTTTGTAAGTGGAAATTCTACAATACGGATGTGTGGTTTTCATAAATTAGTGACAATGGTTTCTTATGTAAGTGTATTTTAAGATATTGAAATCCTTAACAGCTAGCTCATTGTTTCATGTAAATACAAATCATCCTAATTAGAATTTATAGTAAAACGAAGAGAAAATGACTTGGAAAAAAACTATGTTTTTATTATTTAATCATGACGAAATCATCTAATTAGACGTTGGAACTTGGAAGGTATCAAGCAAGGGAGGTATGAAATTAGCAAAGATGTGTACTGTTATTATTGATTTCGTTTATATTGTTTGTTCATATAGATCATTTTCTTAATCATTAGTATATTGTCTAATATACTATTTTATAATTATTGCACACACAAAACTATAAATATTAAAAGATTGAGTTCTATTAATTGATAATTCAGGCTAGCTGTACCAATAATAATTTCCCCACTAATATCTCCGGTATTAGGCATCAACCTATTACAATAATCATGTAGATTATGTTTAATGATTATATGGCACAAGCAAAAAGGAGAAAATGAGCAAAATCTAATACATTGCACAAAATATAATTTACACATACAAATTTTACTATTATAGCAATTAGGTCCATCCTTAAATTAATTATTGGCTCATTAGTCATTCCATCCTACATCAACACTCTCTTTGAAAAAAGGGTCGGATAAAGTTAGAAATCATTTCAATATCTTATGAGGAAATTATATTTTAAATAATTATAATTTTTTAATTACAACTATAGTTTGAAAACTTATTTTTGAATCCTAAAAGTCTACCAGTCAACTTGATTCTATGACTTGCTGAGTCAAACTCTATATTTGATTCCACAACGATAGAATTATTAATTGACTTTATAAGTCATGTTATAAAAGTTATCAAAACATATTATTTTTATTTTAGATTAGTTAAATTAATATGTTTAAGTTCTATAAATTACATATTTATCAATTTCAATGGCCAAAAGAGTAATATATATTAATTTACATAATTATTTATTTATATAATAAAAATATTAATATAAATTACTCCAAGTCAACTCTACCTTATGACATGTCTAACTGAATCCGAGTTTTGAGTTTTTTAACTATAATTGCAACAACATTATATATACTCTGAATTATATCCTTCCTTCATTGCTTCCTCACAATTAATTAAAGTACTGAGATGATAAATTTTTAACATTACCTTCGCATTGTGAAGGTTCTTGCCTGGTATAGATCATGGCGCTGCCCCCTCACACACACATTTTATTATACTGATCTTGCTAGCTATAAAATTTAACCGACTCATAGTTTTTGCCAAAATTTTCAATTAGAGGTAACATTTACAGAACATCTTTGAGAATTGCACTGGCTGCTCGATCATTATTTGCACTACCTGTTTCTTAGTTCCCAAGACGTCACACTCTGATATATTTTACGTGATCTTATGAATTTACCTTGATAACAATTGCATGCATCCATGCCAAAGACGAGACAATGGTGTTACAAGCTCTTCCTACTTTGGACAAATATACGACTTTGCTGCATGGTGTCCGCCAATGCATGGTGAAAAAACACACAGGACCTTATAAAATATGCATCCTAAAAGATATGGACATTTATCTTTTGATAAAACATATGTGAATTACAATACCTATTATTATCAAGATCGAGAAAAAAAAACAAGCGAGCCATTTCTCCGTCAACATGGAATATATCACGTTGACAAATAATCGCCATCAAAGGGGAATTACGGGTCCAACTTGAGAAGCATGCGAAAGCTTGTAGAATACTTACTCCGTGCACCTCAAGTCAGTGACAACTACTCTTTCTCACAGCTAGTAAGTGTCCACTGTGTTTTGTCTCGAGTAGTCTTGACCATTAATGCTACAAATTGATCAGAGCTTAAATAAATATCTGCTTCGAGCTGCTAAACATTTTCCACATTTTATGCATTGCTAGTTCTAGGTGTTGAAGGTGATATTCGAGCATATACGTTTGTAGGTGTCTCGAGTTTTGCTGGTATTTGGAAGTCATACATGATATACTAAATTTCTTCTCGGTACTATCTGCGCAGGAAAACCTGTATAAATGTTGCAAGTCGGGGTGACAAAATTTATTCGATGTTGGTCAAGTTCGATATTGATTAAATTCATGAAAAGGCGGTCTTTTATGGCGGGTAGTCATACACGATTTATTAACTATAAAATGTAATTTTATGATATCTGGCTGCCCATTTTTCTAGCATAAAGTTGACTAGTTATGAATTTGACTGATCAGATATATGACTTGTATTATCAAAAGTCAAAGCATAATATAATATACTCGATAAGGAATTTTTGAATTAATATTCCCGACCAACCATCTGATTTCATGGATAATAAATTACCACGGTTTAAAACTCGCTACAGACTTCAAAAATTGGTAATCAAGTTGATTTTTGTGACTTATATGGTGGACTACAAATCGACTCTATTTATTCTTTTCATGGCTCACGTAAACTATAGATTTAGATACTAAAAAAATTTTAATTATATTTTTAATTAAAAAATAAAATGTTAGATAAAATTAATATATATTATTCATTGATACTTAAAAATAATAATTACTTTAAATATTGATTTAAAAAAATTAAAAGTTATATAATTTATTTTAATACTTTAATTACTTGACTCCGTGGGTAGTTTAACTAGAAAAATCATTTAGAGGAGTCGATGCGAGGAATTTTTAGAATTAAAAAAGATTTTTAAAACGAACAAGTGCAAAAACCTTATCCTACTTATATCCTATATAAATTGATCAGACTTGTAGCTAATATAAATATATATTTATTAATTGTAAGATTCAATGAGATAATTAATATATCTGCTTTGGCAAAAAAAAAAATAGTACATCTTCATTTTCTATCCACTTGTACATGTTATAGAAGAAGATTAAAATAGTCTACAGACAAGTACTCCAGTACTCCATATTAATGATCATATGATAAAGACCATACTTTTATAAGCTTTATCAGCTCACAATCTTTGTCTTTTTTTTTTCTCTTCGAATCATTCTAGTTAATCTTTGTTATATAGCAACCAAAAATGGAGGTCGGCGGCCACAAGAAAGCTGTTTCATAAGAATGTGCTTTCTTCGACAGTTTAGATCAGGTGCCTTCTTAGCTACTTGATTTGTATGGCCTCTCAAAGCTTTAGTCACACGCCATAATTCGTTCCTCCCCTCCAAGACAGAGACTCTAGACTTGGACCCATAAAACTGCGGCAAACATTGCAAGACCACAACAAGATGTAAGCCTCCCCACCATCTCCTGCATTTGTTCTTCTTTCCTCTTGCAATTTTCGGTTGCCGAAAGCTGGAAAGCGGAAGCATAAAGAAGAAAAAAGGTGGTGAAAATGAGAGGGGGCAAGAAAAAGTAAAGGGTGACTTCATAATAGAATGTTTACTGATAAAAAAATCAGTGGTAAGTAAAAGAATAAATGAACTCGAAGCTTCATGCAAGATAGCTAGTAAACTGTCATGGGCTGTCTTTCTATCGACGTGATATAAAAAAGAAAGAATGAAGCTTTTCCACGCGTGATATTATTCCTGGGTTGACCCAGACAAATGATCAGACTGCTGTGTTTATGGCCAAATTCAGAGTAGAAGGAAAAGGCAAAAGCAAAGGAGGAAAGTGGGGGGCAATACGTTTGTATGTTCCAATTTGTGTTGTGGGGGAAAAGAGATGGTTGGAAGAAGAGATGGGGACAGACCTGATCCCACCGGCCACAATGAAACTTGAAGCTTCACTTGAAGAGTTACATCGTCAAGTTCTAATCAAGGAGGAGAAAAAATGCAAGACATGTTCTACAATGCATGGTTTAATGAGATCAAGGACCACCGGCGATGTGGGACCACCGACTACAAGTGTGTTTTTATGCAACCATATTATTATCTGCTGAATTGTAAAATATGTTACTGTGATGGGACCGTCAAATCTCCATGTCCATCTAAAACTTGATTACATATTTGAGCGAAATGAGCAGACATTGAATAACAATGGGTCACTCCCAGTGAAACTATACTATGACATATAATGGGGGGAAATTTTAACTCAGCTTCTGTGTGAAAACATTACCTGGCTAGCCCCCATCGTACCTAACACCATTATAGGAAACGACCATTAAGTATTAACGAAAGATCTACTATGAGCTGCAAAAGAGGCAGCTCATAAACCTCTCCACCATAAAATAAACCTTACGCAATGAGATGAACCTTCGGATACGAGACAAGAATTATGAGGTCCATCTTATGGTGGAGGATAAATGGCATAAATTAGAGGGTAATTTGGCAAATTTATCAGCTTAGATAATGTATTTAATAACAAAATAAGGGAGAATAAATGACCCAAAAGTTGCATTGAGGAGCAGATGGATGACACGAGAACTAGACCAGGCAAAAGATTGATTTACCAAATTGCGAGAAACCATACAATAAGATTGTATTGTTTTCTTCCAAGTGGGAAAGTCCTGTAACATCCATGTGTGGACAATGTACATCGCCTGATTCATGCATACGCCATCAAGTTCACAAGGTCATGTAAATATACGTCAGAGTGACGCCTTGTGGAATTAGGAAACAGGTAATGCCGACAGTCAAGCAACCAGGGAAGGAACGGTGCTCGTTCTATTCTATACATGTTAAATGTCGTTACAATCTTTCCATGGACAAACTCAATGCGAACATGAATCAATGTATTGAAGAACATTATCCAAAAAGAAGACAATAATCTCTTTGTAAAAAAAAAAAAAGATGACCATGACATTGTGGTGTTGTCTCTGATAAGTTATTTTGTGAAGAAAAATAATCAAAACCCAACTAGGTGGATATCAAACACTTTATAAAATTACAAGCTTCAAAGCTTCATCCATTTCAACATTCTATATTGGAAAAGAGAAAAGATGCCAGATAATCAAGATAGAGCTGTACTTTTATTTCAAACAATTAAATATACTTACATGTCAAATGTAATAGCAAAAACTACGCCTTGGAGTAGCTGGCAGAAAATTCAGGAAGTGAAGCTGACAATTGATTTTATATGATTACAACCTCAGAAAACAAATTTAACGGATCTTTGGCAACAAAATAATGGGTAGAACCCTAAATATACAAAAAGAACGAAATGATACAGATCTCTCAACTTTCATGTCTGTTCATTATTTCACGCTTCAGTGTTTTCAAAATGATCGATGTACTCCGGGCAGGTCATATTAAGTTGATTGAGAAGTAGACATACGGATGTGAATCTGTTTCCCCAGCCAGACCACCCATCCCAATTTCATCTTCTGCTTTCCAGTACGTGCTGCAGCAAATTATTAGGTTAAGACTCTCATATGGCAAGTCTCAAAATCCATTTTCAGACAAGGGAAAGGTTTCTCCCGCAAATGAACAGTTGATAAACAACTAGCTGACAGATTCCACATGAATAAAACAAATGACGAGGCACAAACAAATCTAGCAGGGAAAATTTCTCTTGCCAATAGCAAAGATCGAACATTGAAATGAAAATAGCGAAATGTTATACCGGCACTATCAATCGAAGTAAATAGCAAGCAGGAAAAAAAAAGGTGAAGCGGTCACTAAAAGTACTCTGGCATTTGATCAAAAACTTAATAGAGCCAAAACACTCATGATTAATGATAGTAATTACCTATACGTATTGTCGCATAGGCTTTCCAATATGCTCCGAACTCTCTTCTCATTTTTCACAGATGGAGATAACACAACCGACTAGGATCAACCAGACAAATAAAAAACAATCAGAACTTCAAAATATCGAACATTAACATGGATGTGCATATAAGGTGCTTCAGATAAGGATCTAACTATTAAACTATACATAGCTTAATCTAGACAACCCAATCTGGAAGTACTTGTGTGCACTGCTCCTTTCAGTAATGCAATACAGTCTAAATGAATACTTGAATGTATTGTTTCCTTTCTAGTAGTTCCTTGTGCTCAAGTTTAACTACATTGCTCACTCAACCTAATCTTACAAAAGAAAATTAAGAAAAAGTAAAACAATTTATATATTTGTCATTCCAATGATCAAGATGAACTTTAAGAACAAGCATAACAATTCTTTTACATCGCCTTCTGTTATGCAACTGATAGATATCACTTTAAATTAAAAGTCAAAAAAGTCAAAAAATAGCACCCTGGACTTCAAAAAATTACCGACCACATACAGATTAATTAAGAAGAAACACCTTCAAATAAAATTAAAAAAATGAATCGTGTCAAACATCAATATGCTTGGGACATTAAAATGCTTTTAAACACTCCTATTCATACAGCAATGATATGCTTCTTATGAGCTACATGCTATCTTTTAAATTTTAAATGAGAAAATATGGCAAGATCCATCAGCAACAGTTATCTTTACCAAAAATGATGGTGGCAAGCCATATCTCAAAATGCTCTCAGTAAATATCCGTACAGCACAAAAATGCATCCACGAACTGAAAACCTGCATAAAATAAATCATGAAACGAACTTAAATCTACAGCAACAATTAAAGGCATTTTACTATGAAAAAACGGTAAACATGTATAAGAATATATCAACTCATATAATTTGTTCTGTAACATACAAAATCTAGAAGCTAACTTGGATAAAATAAACAATCATTAAGTCTATTAAATTCAGAACTCAACAAAAGAAAAAAAAATGCAACAAGAATCATAAACTATAGTACCTCCCCATAGCTGAAATAGCACCACTGTAAAAGAGAACTTCTCAAACCATCCTGGTCTCTTGTTAAATTTTCCAGTTCTTGTTTTCTACTGTCTGCTGTTTCTTGGCTATATTCAAAATCACGAATCTGAAACCCAAGGCATCACAGGACCCCAATTATGAGTTGTCAATATAAAAAAAATAAAGGTGGTACCAAGCAAAATCATATGCAACATCATTTGCACTTAGCAGCAATTTTAAATGTCAAAGCTAGGCAAGTACATCGTCATCATCATTGTCAGTATAAATATGATAAATGTTTGAGGCATCTTTTCCTGTTCGCATCACAAAATCTTACCTGAAAACCTTTTTCACGCGCATTTGTCTTGAAGTTGTCAGCCACTCTACGAAATAGAGTAGCAGTGTACAGAGCATATTCATTGTCCTCATACAGCTTTTTGGAGGATCTAGGAACCTGTATAGTTAAATTCATTAATATGCACTTGAGGGGAAATATATAAACCAGCCAGTAACTTTTAAGATAAAATGACATTCAACAGAAGACAATGGGGCAGATTTATATATTAGTTTAGTTTGTAGAAAATCCTTACACATTTAATAAGTTACATGTTAAAAACAGCACAGAAATATTCCATAATGAAGTCAAGAGCATGTAAAGTTAGAGCTTTCCTCTTCAAGCTCTTCAACAAACAATTTTTCAATTTGAAAATAACGTGATCCAAGATTATCATATTTGAAAACAAATGTCCTCATCCATAAGTTGCAAATAATAAATAGTCCATATATAGTTGAAGACATAAAAATATAAGGCAACGTCAACTGAACTTTTAAAGGTAAAGCACAACCTAGAAACAGCAAAAAAAGATCTACCAAGTTTTAAAGTTAAAAATAATGGAAGCAGGAAATCTATTATTAGTGACAATTTATTTTACATAAAGATTTACAGACAAAGTAAATCAGCATTAACGTTTGAAAACAGAAACTGGTAACTTACAGAACTGCCTTTAACAACTTAATAACAAGCACAAATTTAAATTCAAACTACCAGTAGACTAAGTTTTAACTAGTTGACAATTACACTAACAAGTCTAGGGCAATTACTTCAAAGGGCATCCCAAATTCATTACGAGCAACAAGAGTATATGAAGAGAAAAAGGTGACGACTTCTAGCAATAAGCTTTTGCAAGAGCAATTGACGGTGACATCAAACAACCAATCAAAACACCGATAACAATTGAAGATTGCAACCCAAGGTCAAGAGCCAGCAATTATAGCAACAAGGGTTTTGGGATGGATGACAAAATGATTGCAAATTGCGAGAGCAAGAGGGAGAACAAAGCCCCAAATTCTTCCCATAAATTGATCTACAACTTGAGTTGAACAAAAATACATCCTAGCGTGAGAACATAGAACATAATTCCTTTCGAAAGTCACATCAATTCCTTCTAAAAGAGTACACTTTAAAACTTTTAGTTAGGCAATGAATAATCCATTTTAGGCACACTTCAAGATACTTAGAAAATTAGATCGTGATACAAACTGCACTACCAGACTCAAAACAAGAAAAAATACTCGTACATGGCAAATCAACAGGCTCAGGCAGAAATCACAATCTTAAATAGCTGCTTCACGTGACAACATGCATCAACCAACATCAATTCTTGAAAGAAAATCATCAGCTAGCAAGGGCATCTACTGTATTGAGATCGATATCAAAGGCATTAGTATCAACCCACAAAATCTCCAACGAGGGCAGCTATTTTTTTTTTTAAAAAAAATAGATTGATAATTTTTTAAAAAAATCCATCACTGCAAACTTAAATTACAGACAAAAACCATGAAACATGCAAAACGTTTGATGTGGCTCAAAAAGACAACTGAAGGATTTGATGAAATAAATGGGGGAAAAGCACAAAAATGACGGCTTCAAAAAATGATATGTACCATACAGTATACAATCGGTGTAAAAGCAGGCAAATCAGTTTACTACTTAAGCATCAAAGGAATGCAATTTACCACATAAGTAGTAAGTGTCTCGTATTGTGCTAGCCAGTCCTTTTGAGAATACTTTGGAACAACAGCAAGGAGAGTCACCAAGTTTTCTGATGAAATAATATCCTCTGGCTTTACTAAGTCAGATAAGTCACGCACAGCTAAGCTGAAAAAAGTAGAATGAATATCTAAAACCAGAAATGTGAGATGAAAAATAGTAAAATATAAGAATAAAAGTCAGTATAGAGTATAAAAGTTAAAGAAGCTTTGACACAACCAGTAAATAGAACACATCGAACCTTCCAGTTTGCTTTCTATTTATAGCATTGAGTTGGCTGCGAATATTGTTGTACTCGGCAACTCGAACCTGGATAGAGCATACATTAAACATATATCTCAGATACATTAAACATATAACTCAGATACACAAAATACTGATGCAAATAGGCCAAGAATAAATAAGTAATCTAGAGGAACCAGAAATAACCCCAATTAAGACGATGAAAAAGAAGCATGATTGACAACAACACGGCATTATCGGTTGCAGCACAGACAGGAAAATCAAAATCAACCAAGGTAAGGAACAAGAAACTTGCCTTGAGATCATCCTCAATTTTCGCCACCTGAACGTGAATGCTGTCAACAATCTCTCGAAGTGGTGACATTGTCGGATATTTTGCCGCGTCCCATACAAACCTGTAACCAAACACTGCCCCTCAACAAAACAACACATTCAAGCGACACAGCATAAACAAAAACTCAACCAGATCAAAACCTGAGATGCACAGAAAATGAAATAAACAGAGCACACAATTCAAATGTCACCTGGTGAGATATGAATCAACCGGCACTCCATCAACGGACAACGAGCTCGCCACAACCCCAGACGCCCGCTCCAATTCCTCAATCTGACGCCTTATCTTGTGAGAGACGCCTTCAATGAAGCTATTCGACTGCAAAACTCAGAACCAATCAACCAAATCCGAATCAAAACGAATCGCCATTACACCCCTACAACGCATCACACATCCAAAACCAACCTTGTACAGATCGTCACTGAGCGCTAGAAGCGAATCCAGAGTCCCCACGCGCAGATCTGGAACATTGAACTATTCCATAGAACAAAAAAGCACCAAATCAAACAAGCTAAACTGGTTCGATAGATCGGGATCGAATCAATCACCTCAACAAGTAGAACAAAAACCAACAATTACCCTGTACAAGGGGGTGTCGAAGCTAGTTCTGGATACCGATTCCTGCAACCGAGACCAGAGCGTGGACGAGGATGGGGATTGGACGGGGAGGGAGACTATCCAGTACCTCGTCGCCATCAAACCTTCAGACTTTCCACCAATTCGCGAAGGTATCAATCAAAAGATCGCTGCTTTTCGAGAAGAGATGAAAGAAAAATTGCAGAATTTCAAGTTTGGGTCGCAACGTTGGTGTTGATTGGGGTGGGGAGGAGGAAGAAGACGTAGACGGACTTGCTGTGATGTTTGGTCCTCGATCACCGACCGAATCGAAATTATCGAACCAAACCCAATCTTTGATGGGTTTTGATAACGTAACCAAAGCCTGTACCCACTCTTTCCGACGGCCCAGGTAGATCATTTTTTAAAAAAAATTAAAATTAAAATTTAATTTGGGCCGTCTCATTACAAAGACGGCCCAGATAGCGCCTCGCCGCCCTGCCCCGGCCTTGCCTCGGCCCTGCCCGCCCCTCACCGCCCCGCCCCGACTTCGCCTCCCTGCCTCGCCTTACCTCGGCCCTGCCTGCCCCTCGTCGCCCCACCCCGGCCTCACCCACCCCTCGCCGCCCCCCCTTGCCTTGCCTCGGCCCCGCCCTCCCCTCGTCGTCCCGCCCCAGCATTGCCTCGGCCCCGCCCGCCCCTCGCCACCCCGCCCCAGCCCCTCCCTACCCCTCGTCGTAGGGGCCCTGCCTCGCCTCTCCCTACCCCTCGTCGGGGGACGGCCAGATCTGGTCGGCGGCCG
>JAVDBV010004586.1:0-10506 GCA_032619315.1 Piper longum | reverse complement strand
TATATATATATATATATACACGCTTTATATATAATAAGAAAACTTTTTTGGCCAAGTGTCAATGTTTAATGAGAGATCAGCAAATAACTTATTTTAATTGGTTAATTAAATATAAACAAATAAGATAAGTGTATTCATTTATATACTTAAAGGATATAGATCCTATGAAATCCAGAGTGAAAATTTTGATCAATCTATTTATTTTTTCAAATACGTAGAAATTAGATATATCATACTTGATAAGATCAGATACGTAATTAACAAACAAACAGATGGGTATATAATTAATTAGTGCTACTCATAAATATTTGAGATATCTTTTCAAATAAAGACGAGTATATATAAATGGTTAGTATAATTAATAAATATTTAAGGGGATATATCTATATGAAACTATTACCTTCCAACGTTGGAATTATTAGGGTCCCTCATCATACGATAAATGTGAGAAGACATGTAACTATATGAGGAATCGTGAGGACATTGATTTATTTTAAGATGTATGAAGAATTCAACTAAAATTGTGGAAGACGATGAATATTTAATGCTTGGCTCTTCATATCTATGAGGTTGGTTGTATCTTGAGTATGTCTTTTTCTATATGTATGTAGTTGTATTATGAGGTAAAGTGTGATACGTAGACGAATTGATGAGAGTACACAATTGAGGGTGTTGTTTTAATTGTGAATTATGAGTTTCCCAATTGGATGTATATCCTAGTTGAAATTTGTAGTCTTTCCTAATTGGAGTGTGTTCTAGTTAGAGATCGTTAGTTGTTTCAAATTAGAGAGTGTGAGGATTTTTCAATTGGAGTATTTGTGTACTTATTATTGGTATTAGTGGATAGTTTGTGGTTTTTTGTGTGTTAATATCCTATTATTGTTATCAGAGCTTTGGTTCATTTGCTTGTGGAGGTTCGTGGAGAAGATTGAACTTCTTGTTTGCTGTTGACAAGATGGTTGAGAGTACAGCCAATTTCTACTTCCTAAATTTGATGGAGGTAATTTTCCTATGTAGAAAGTGAAGATTCATGCCATATTGGTTAAAGATAGTTGTGTTGTTGCTCTTAAAGGCAAGGATCAGAAACCAGAAAGTATGACAGATGAACAATTTACTGAAAAAGATAAAATTTCTAAGGCTGATATTTTATTGGCATTGGATGATAAGGTGTTATTCAATGTGTAAATTGTTGATACAACGGCAAAAGGCTTTGTGGGATAGCCTTCACAGAATATATGAAGACAAATCCTTAGTAAGATTTTTCTAAGAAGGCAATTATATAATTTGAAGATGAAGGATGAGACTTCTGTTCATGAACACTTAAATGTATTTAATAGCTTGGTGAATGATCTATTGGGAACAAGTGCAAAGGTTGATGAAGAAGAACAAGCCACCTTACTTCTCTATTCAATGCTGGACTAATGGGATAATTTAATTATGAGTTTGAGCCATGTTTTCTAAACATGACTTAAACTCTGTTACTGCATCACTCTTGTCAAAGGATCTAAGAAGAAAGTCAGCAATATCAACTTCATCTTCAGGGGAGCAAGGCTTGATTACTGAGGAGAGCAAGAATGGGTTCAAACGAACAAATAATGGAAGAAAGGTGGTAGGGTGCTTTTATTGTAATAAGGTTGGTCACATAAAAAGGTATTGTAAAAAATTAACATGGGATATGCAACATGATAAGGAGAAGGATCAAGAACAACAAAATAAAGATATCAATTCTATTGATTATGAAAATGACTTTGTATTTATTACTTCTTGTAATGATGCGTGCTTTTGTAATGATGTCTCTGATACCACTGTTGGGCCTTTTGGGCCCCAAACTAAGATCTGGACCCCAAAAGAAGACTTGTAATATGTGTCATGGGCTTCTCTTACTCCAAAAGTTAACTCAATGAATAAAGCTTTTTCATTAACCTATATACAAAACACCAACGCCTTCTACGAGCGATGTAGAATAAACCCAACAAGTATTTACTTCTTCCCTTAGTGCTTAACCTCGGAAGCAATCCAAGGATATGACAATGACCTCTTTTCCCTCCCAGGGTGAGTTTGTTTGTCTATTTATCTACTCCAAGTAATGGTTCAATGTTTTATCTTATCTTAGCTATATGATAATATATTTATATCGTTCCTATTATGGACAAAGTTTGAGAACCTATTAAACAATCCAAAATGAGTTTAAACTTCACTTCATAAGCTAAAATATAATGAAACTCTAACTCTTGGCTAATGAACTATACGCTCATCTCATTTAAGAATTTTGGTGGGATCAAATTTTGATTATTTGTGAAATTATATATATATATATATTGATAAAATCAATCAAAATACAATATTAAATAAATAGAAATCCTAGATTATCAAGAAATCTTACAGTAAAATATGTGGAAATCCTTATTAATTAGATAATGTATTATCAAGTAACAGATTTTTTATTTGAATAATATGATTATGAATATATAAGTAGAAGTTGGATGAATTCCTACTCTAGTTAAAATTATACTTTAAAATTTTACTAATAATATTATATGCCAAAGCTTTTAGAAAAATCTAAATTTCAACTTATTTAAATTTTATTTTGATTTTATTTAAATATTTTAAAAAGTATAAAATTCAAACAAATAGAATCATTAGATTAAAGTTAATTTGAATTCTAACAATAGTATGAATAATTATGTGAATATATTAATAATAAAATACAAAAGCGGTATAGAATCAATTAGAACATTCACCACACAAAGAAGGGTAACACTTAAAATAATTTGAAAGGAATATATTTTTAGAGAATATATAAATAAAAAATTATGTTATATCATAAATGAATTTAATTAAATTTTAATTAATATGATGTATGTTAGTAAACAATAGTTTGAGATTTGGAAGGAGGTCTATACATAATATAAAAAGTACAAGGTGATAATTAACTTAGATTAATTTTTTTTCTTCATTCATCGTTGTTATATATATATGATGTCATATTGAGCATAGATTATGTTTAAATATTGGTAGTATAACATCTCAATTTTTTTCGGTCTAGTGGCAAACTGAATTGCAATGTTAAAAATCCATAAAGCTAATAATTTAACCACTATCGTACAAATTTCATAAAAACGGATTTCAAAAGCACAAGTCGGAACCACTCAACAACTAACTAAAATCATACAATATATATGCTGTGTCAAAACACACAATGACACCACATACAGCCCGAACAACTCAACGAAATATACAACATATCATAGATATATACATGTCTGTATCATACTTAAACATATATATATATACAGAAATCTAGTGGATAGTAATATGTCCGTACCATATATAAACATATACATATACCATAATCTAGTCAATAATAATAAACATATACATGTTTTAGTAGATTCATATAGAAAAGTACACATATGCATATTTATACAAGTCTTGGTGCATGGGCCAACATGGTAACCCCATTATCACTAAATCAAACTAGAAGTCTAGCAACAACTTAATTTAAGAAAATATACACTTCAAAGTATGGTTCACGTACGAGTATGTCGACTTGTAACCAACTTTAATGATAAATTCTGAACACAAAAAAGTACGTAATGAATTGTCATAATAAATAAGTTATAAATACATACACACTCTATAATAACGAGATATGAAAAACAAATAAATAAAGCTTACACACTTCGGAAATATGAAAAGACAATAAATCTTCTTAATAATGAAATACGAAAAAATAATAAATAAAACTTATTGAAAAGAATCCATAAATATTATTAAATTAAATTAATTTAATAATATTTAATAAGATAAAATAACCGAGTTATTTTCGGGGTTTAACATGTAGATATCTAGAAGATATGACATTTAAAATTGTAATCTTATGTGAGTTAGAATTTATTTTTTTCTGAAATACAAATCTAAAGATTTCTTTTACTCAAGATTATATACATTTCCAGATTTTAAAAAAATAAAAAAAATATTATAATATTCCCAAATTGGTAATAATTTAATTTATTAAAAAATAATTCAATATTAGCAAGTTAATTAAATAAAACAGATAAATGATCCCAATTTTTAATTGAATTAAATAAAAAGACAATTCCAAATCTATAATTTAATTGAATTTTTGGAAATGTAATTTAATTAATTATTAATTTGTATTTACAAAAGATAATTCCAAATTTGTGATTAAATTAGTTAAAAAAGTAATTCAAGAAAATTTCTAAGCTATTGTAGATTAGAATATAATAATTTTAAAAAATAGTATACTATGAAAGAGGTACTATTTAATCTGTACAAAAAACTAAATTTAGTTATAGTATTTAATTTATAATTTTGAAATATTTTGTTGATCGATTTTGAACATAAATTATGATATATTATTTAATAGGTTTATAACTGAACCTCATTAATATACATATACAAACCCTTTTGAAAGCTTAAAATAAAAATAAGAAATTGAAGTTGATTTGAATTTTCAAAATGTAAATAATACTCAAACAAGATAAATAATTTGAATATTGCTAATATAAATTTTAGCGAGAACGTGAAAGCGTAAATATTTATAATTAGAATATAATAAATTAAAAAAATACAATGAAAAAAGGTAAGAATAATAATTTGAGAAAATAACAATTATTTAAAAATGTAATCATCGTATAAAAAAAAATTATGTCATCCCAGGGCGCCGTATATACCATGTGCAGTCATAAATAAAGGACAAAGACGTGTTATTTATTTATTATTTTATTCAGAACACGACGCACAATAGCTAGCTAGTGAACTAGTTCACATAGCTGGTGCAAACTATCTCAAAATACAAACACGTACTGATTCCCAGCTACCTCGATAACAAGCATGCCTTCTACTAATCGACACTTTTTTTATTCGATTCCGTAATGAGTATATATCCCCATCTTCTAGCATCCATACTCAAATGTATTGTTCCAGGCGGGGCACCAGTTCCGACAAAGTGATCTAGTTCTAAGGCAGAGTCGTAGTTTCCACTCGCGGTGCCTCGCCAGGGTATTCGCAGCACCTCTGGCAACTCCCCATGCCCCCATAGCAGCATCCAAATCGGCAATCGCCCCCAAATCCTCCACCGGGGTAGCCACCGAAACCTCCCCATGGAAAGCCACCGAACCCACCGCCTGGGAAGCCACCGAACCCTCCTCCTGGGTAGCCCCCAAATCCTCCTCCTGGGTAGCCTCCAAATCCTCCTCCTGGGTAGCCACGGAACCCACCTCCCGGATAGCCTCCGAATCCTCCTCCGGGATAGCCTCCAAATCCTCCTCCGGGATAGCCTCCGCATCCTCCTCTGGAGCAGCCACCAATTTGATTATCCTTCACGTCGTGGCCCTTGTCCTCTGCATGCATATGCAAACGTAAATTATCTGATCAGCACGTAAACAATCAATCCCAGGGTATCCGATGATTGGCATTTTATTTAAAAGCGAGTTATTTGTCAATTACGAACATGAGGTTTCTATACAATTATATTACGTGTGTACAGTGCTCATGCATGTTTATTGCATGTCGAGATATGTACAGATATATAGTTAGAGTGTACAGTTCTTGCGGCTTTATACCAGTACGTAGTATACCTTATACGCATCATAACCTTACCCTTTGCCGCTTCATGAGATGAGTCAGGGAGGTCTCTTGCTGCCACCTCTGAGCAGGCGACAAGAGACAGTGCAAGGAGAACAATGCAAAGGAGAGATCTAGAAGCCATTTTTTGAGTGGATGGTTTTGAATGAACAAGGAGCTGGTTGATGAGATGATGACATCTCTTGAATTACTTGGGCCCTATTTATAGAGGGTAGAGTATACTGTATACATACGGAGCCTAATGTAGTTGCATACTGGATGAGACAATCCGGATTGGGTGAACTGGTTAGTGCACCTACATAATCTCAATGCGGGTTGGCATTTAAGATTTAATCAGTGATGGCTTGATGTCGTTGGTGTTAGGTTCATTGGCTCAATGTTATCAATTCGCGACGCGGGCAGATGCAGGACAATGCGACTATAAAAGGGAGTACTGACCAAGTACCCGAGTAATTTTAATTGCGAATATCAATTACTGAAAAAAAGTAATTAACTATTCATCAGCCCGGGCATGCATGGCACTAAAAAAAAAGATTAAAGAATCTATTATCTCCGTAGGCATATTGTTAAAACTTACCTGAACCAATTGGAAACTTCTATATCAAGTTTCTAATCCAAATTCATTTCCGAAAAAAAAAATCTATTAATTAACCATGCAGGAGGCCGCTAATGAACATGAAATTTGAAATAGTATTATCAACTAGCTATATATCTATCGATAGAGGATATTGCAATATGGTTCAGTTTTAATGCATGGAACGTGTGTAAAACTATAAAAGTTTAAAACTAACCAGTTCGCGGTCAAGTTAATTTGTGCGTAATATCTATTTTTTAATTAATCTCTTGTTCTTCTTTTGGCAATCTTGAGCATTAACTGACGAGAGGGTTGAGCAATCATTTTCTCTAGGACTGTATTGATGAAAAAGGTCAAATATTGTTAGCAATGCATTTATATCTATAAGGAGGTTAGTTCTTGCCGGAATGATCGGACATGTTTTACTTTTCAAGGGATTTATTTGATGGTATATTCCATGCATGCGCTCTCCAGCTTGGATGATAATTATAGGACTGTAGAACTGGTTTCTCTTGCTTAAACGATGAGCGGTGTCGGCCGTGTAGCCTAATAATTGGGTGCCGAGTCTCAAAATAGTTTGGTTGTAATTTTAAAAGGGTTACAAAGTTTCTCATATATCGTATATAGAATGTTTTAAGCTACCTTAATCTCTTGTAAGTGAACCGTTAGGAAATCTAATAATAATAGTAGGTAATGATGTTTTCTAGTACTGAAATTGATAATCATAGTGATTTGATTGTAGTTATGAGCGGTTATAGTTAAACTTTTATTGTATGTAAGGGAATAACTAACTCGAATTATAAAGATTATTAATAACTTCCTGAGAAAATGGCATTAGCCATACTAGGTAAGATGTCATATAATAGGCGGTTTATATTACAGATTGACTTTATTTTTGTAGATAAATTATCATTAAATGATGAGATACATTATATTAATTTGATATCCTAAACATAGAATATGGTTGATTATGATTTAAAATATGGATTAAGGTAGATTTTAATAATTTGATTTATTAATTTTATTTTTATAATGTTTTGATAGGTCAAAACTCCTACTTTTAATAAAAGACTCATATTGCATTTCATCAATCATCGATCAATCTATATATATTAAGAGAATAATTTTTGACAAGTGCCATTTTAAATGAGGGATTAGCAAATGAAACAATGTGATCTGTTATAAATAATAATAATAATAATAATAATAATAATAATAAAATATTTAAATAATAATTTTAGATCTTATTAAGAAATTTTGTAATCTTTATATAGTAAAATCTAATCTTTAGGAATATTTTCCAAAATTTATTAATTAATATTATTATTTTCGGAATTATTTAATCAAATAAATCGCAAACATGATAAAGATGGAAAAATTAATTTCTAGTTTTTTACAAAACTTATTAATATTATTATTTTCAAAATTTATAATTAAGTGTTCATCCAAATTATACACCATGCCCCATGGCTCGAGTTGTGAGACCAAGCCCAGCCAGTCGTAGTCACACACTTACACCAAGTTAAACTTTGGATCAAGTCCATACAGTTTAAATTTTGTGGGGATAGGGATAAGAATAAAAAAGGATAAGTGTTTACATAAATTTGAATTCTGAGCCTTAGAGAAAAGGAGAAAAGTCGAGGCGATTTCAAAATCAAAATTACAATGGAAGATTTGTGGAAGAAGTTGAGCGGTTTATGATTCTACAATGATTCTACGCCTGTAATCATGGAATAGAAGGGGCTCTCAAAATTCAATAAATAGCGGAGCCTAATTGTTTGAAAAGTGGGGGGTGGGAAGAAAATTTTTTAGACGTAAAGCTTTGGAGATTGCCGCCGAAGTCCTGTTGCCTCACCTCTTGCCGAAATAAGTTGTTGTCTGAAGCCATTGTCACCGAGCGGTGGAGCCCCCCCACCCTATTGCTGTGAAGACGGAGCTTGCCGTTGCTGTATTGCCGACCGACAGGGATTATGGGTTGCAGTGCCGCCAAAGTTCACCCTTATCGCATTGCCGCAGCAGATCTACTTGAAAGTTGGGTTTTTCTCTTTTGCAAAAAAAAAAAAAAACTGGGGAAGTTATTCTACAGCCAGTTGCTGTTAGTGAAGTCCAGAAGAGAAGGAATCTGGTGCCTTTGGCTATGATACTCTTTATCGCTGCTACTCAACTTGTGGAAAGAAGGGCTACTTGTTGCTTGATGAGGAGGAGGGCCTTGCTTAGTGTCACAGCAAGGGCTGTGCGAGCCCAACTTGCTTCACCACTTATTGCCATCACACCGAAGCCTAGTTTCTGTACCAAGAAGCGGGTCAAAGTCCCCTCATCTGGAGTGCTGGAATTCACCACTGGTGTCTCTGTCTTGCCATTGTTGAGTGAAGAGACAGAGCTAAACTCTTCATCACCGTTTGTCACGCACCAAGCAGTTTCACCAGGTGCGTGCAGCACTTATGGTGCTAAACCCTCAAGTCAGCCTAACGATCCCCATTAAAGGGATGCTTGAGTTAGCCCCCAGCGGCACTAGAAGGGAAAATGTTTTGGAAATTCACTATGAGAAAATTTTACAATGGTTTGTATTGAAAATAAGGAATGCCACATGCAAGTGGCAAGGCAAACAGAAGACTGCACGCAGGCAGTCACTCAAAGGGCCATACGCAGGTGGCAAGCGAAGGGTCGCGTGCAAGCGGCAAGAAAGCAAAAGTCCACGTGCAAGTGGCAAGCAAAACTCCAACAATGATCACTGTCAAGTGAAGTCGACGCTCACGCTAGGAAATGATCGCTAGCAAATGCTACTAGTGTAGGAAGGGGTCCAAGTGGGTGTCCCTCCCTATATAGTAGAGGAAACTTTCATTACTACATAGGATTGGTAGCCAAACTTTCTCTACCAGCAGGTTTCAGGATTCCAACGTTTGGAGCAGAATTCTGGATTCCAGCGTTTGGAGCAGAGTTCTAGATTCCGGCGTATGGAGAGGTATTCGTCTGGGACTCAGAGATGAGGATCGTGACATTCTCCCCCACTCAATTGAGTCGACGTCCTCGGTGACGATCCGACTACATGTATGCTCTAACTTTGTCTGCATAAGGCTCTAGTAATTCTTCTGGTTCCCAAGAATGGTTCCCACTTCACTAAGAACTCTCGAACCTGTCTGTCTCCCTGTCCCACCACTTGGTCGACGAGTATATGCTCCAAACATTATCTTTCTTGGTAACTTTTAGATTGCCACGGGTTGGAACATTTCAGAGTCATCAGCCAAATAGTCATGATAGGGCTTTAAGCAGCTTGCATGGAAAATTGAGTATGCATTTAGCCATCCCGATAATTGAACTTTATATGACACATTCCCAACTCTCTTAATAATAGGCACAAGGCCCTCATACTTTCATACAAGGCCTTTGTGTAATTTCCTGAAGAACAAAAGTTGGTGGGGATTCAGCTTTCCCAACATTAAGTCTCCGACTTGAAAGTTGCTTGGTCTCTTGCCCTGGTTTGTCCACTTTTTCTTTCAATGACTTGCCTTCCCCATGTAGGCCCTAGCAATATCAAGATTCAATTGCCACTCGTTGGCGAACTGATATGCAGGTGGACTGTTTCTGCTATAATCGGCCACAAGCATATCGGGCGTTGTGGGTTGTCGACCGGTGACTAGCTTGAAGGACTCTTCTGAGTAGATGAGCTCCTTTGAAAGTTGTATGAGAACTGGGCAACATTTATCAGATTAACCCAATTCTTTTGGTTGGTACTTACAAAGTGCTGAAGGTATTCTTCAATAAGGGCGTTCACATGCTCAGTCTGGCCATTTATCTGTGGGTGCATGCTTGTTGAAAAGTTTAACTTTGTCACCAACAATTTAAAGAGTTCCAACCAAAAGCGCCCAATGAACCGGCCATCTCTATCACTCACAATATTCCCCGAGATGCCCCACAGCTTGATAACATTCTTGAAGAACAAATGAGCTGCTTCTGCTGCGGTATAGTTTCTCGGTGCGGGAATGAAAGTACTATACTTGGAAAATCTGTCCACAATAACCAAAATGGACCCTTACTCCCCCACTGTCAGTAATGCTGAGATGAAATCCAAGGAGACTGTGAGAACCCTCAATTTAGTCCCACATCTAATACCTACCGAGCTAAGATCCTGTTTATAAGTAGGAATGGACTATAGATCTTTAACTTGGGTTAACCATTTTAAAGAAATGACTTAGGCCCATTACGTTGCACTTTGGGCCGGGTCGTTACAAATGGTATCAGAGCCAACCTGGTTCCGTATTAGATGGTGGGCTGGACTAGGGACGTTAGCTAGGCTGCCGGTCACGAACCAAAAGGTCGTGGAC
>JAVDBV010004582.1:9147-22581 GCA_032619315.1 Piper longum | reverse complement strand
CCCCCCCCCCCCCCCCCCCCCCCCCCCCCCCCCCCCCCCCCCCCCCCCCCCCCCCCCCCCCCCCCCCCCCCCCCCCCCCCCCCCCCCCCCCCCCCCCCCCCCCCCCCCCCCCCCCCCCCCCCCCCCCCCCCCCCCCCCCCCCCCCCCCTCGCATTACCAAACTCGAAAGTCCAAAAAAAAAAGAGAGGGAAACGTGGGACCCGTTTCCAAACGTTTATCTGCCGTCTTGTGCACACTCCTCTCCTCTTCTCCCCCCATCCTTCCTAGGGTTTTACCCCTCTCCCCGTCCCACTCCCCCTTCTCCGGCGACCCTCGGCGGCGGCGCTCCGCCATGGCCACCGACAAGTTGAGGGACTTGAGCAAGCCAATCGACGTCCCCCTGCTCGACGCCACCGTCGCCGCCTTTTACGGCACCGGCTCCAAGGAAGAGGTGGGTTCCGATTTTTGCTGTAATCGTTGCAAGAGTACGGGCTTGTTCCGTTTCCGTTGTTCGTGCATTGTGTTGGGTTTGATAGGGTGTGAACTGTGGTGTAGTGTTTGTTCTTGTTTCTTAGGGTGATTCGTGCTTAGAACTGCGGTCGTTTAATCTTTGTGTGCTGTTTTCTTATTCTTTTTTTTTTGTGTGTGTGTTGGTAGAGAGCTGCGGCGGATCAGATGCTGCGCGAGCTGCAGAACAATCCGGATACATGGCTCCAAGTAGTGCACATCCTGCAGAATTCTCAAAATCTGAACACCAAGTTTTTCGCCTTACAGGTGCCAAAACCTTACATGCTATACTGTATATATGTCTCAGATACAAATTTGTTAGCAGGTCCCAATGAATTGGTCTCAAATTTGGTCAGTATTGGATGTTGTTTGATGGTGTATGATTTGAAAAAAAAAAACACAATTCATGTTCTGATGGAATTTTTTTGCCTTGTGCTGATGCAATCTGTTATTATTATTATTATTAAAATTGTTATATATATATATATATTTAAATACGACAAAGAAAGAAAGAAGTATGGTACACTTGCATTCTAAAGCTTTTACAAATATGCAATTGCAGGTATGCAATATTCTTACATTTATGGGTTGTATGCTACATCTAGATTCAAATTCAGTCAAAATTTACCATATCAATTTTTAATTTGGTTGACAACTCCATTATAATGGATGTGGAAGTAGAATAGTTGCAAATGGGTAGAGTTTGAATCTTGCATGTATGGAATCTTTATTTGGGCGGGCATCATGCTGTAGGTTACATATGTTACCTGTAATAATGATAGATGTGGTATTTTTAGGGGTTTGCTTTTGTTTTTTATTTTTAAAGAAAGATATTTTTTATTTTTATTGTTTTCTTTTTTGCAAATTGTTATTTTTACATTTGGATTGGATTTGATGTAATCAATCCTCCATTATCGCATATTTGTGTAACATTTACATGGTGTATATTTTATAATTATTTGCTGTGAACCTAATGGGATGCTGTTACAATGCCAAGGTTTTAGAAGGTGTCATTAAGTATCGATGGAATGTCTTGCCCGTGGAACAACGTAATGGAATAAAGAATTATATATCTGATCTCATAGTGCAGGTAATCTAGGATATCGTTCTTGTTCTTAAAGTTACATGTTTTCTATTTGACTCTTTGAGTCATGCCTTCTGAATGGTTACTGAATTTTTGCTATAAGTAACATGTTCCTCTGCTTTGTGATGAGTTTGCAGCTTTCTAGCAACGAGGTTACTTTCAGGCAAGAGAAGCTCTATGTCAACAAACTTAACATCATTTTGGTTCAGGTAATTTATTTTTTAAATTTTTAGGTACAAATACCTGTCAGTTAAATTTTTTACTGAGTGTACATTGACTGGATGTACTCATCTATAGAGTTCGTATTTGTTATAAAATGATCGATAGTTTCTTGTTTTCTTAAATTTCAGGTCTTGAAACATGAATGGCCTGTTAAGTGGAGGACCTTTATTCCTGATCTTCTTTCTGCAGCAAAAAGTAGTGAAACAATATGTGAAAATTGCATGGCTATTTTAAAGGTTGCAGGTTTTCATATATTACAATTCTTTAAGACCATTTCGTTCTAAAATGAATATTGTGTATTGCAGCTCCTCAGTGAAGAAGTTTTTGACTTTTCGAGAGGAGAGATGACACAACAGAAGATAAAAGAGCTGAAACAATCTTTGAACAGGTTTCATGTTAGCTTCCCAAATCTACACTTGCTTACAAAACCTTAATGTTAGTTGGATTTCAATTTTATATTTTTCTTGTGTCATGTGTACAATTCTGATGTTAGTCAGAGCGCTTGTTTATGTGGAATATTCATCCCTATTTTACCATCACATGGTGTTTATATGTTTTTTTTTTTGTTTTCGGTAAGTAATTGGTGTTGATTAAATATTTGTCTGTTAAATGCAGTGAGTTTCAGCTCATTCATGAGTTATGCTTATATGTACTTTCTGCATCCCAAAGGGCAGAGCTTATTCGAGCAACTCTTGCTACATTGCATGCTTTCTTATCATGGATCCCACTTGGCTATATATTTGAATCCCCCCTGGTAGGATTTTTAAAAAAAAAGACTTTTCTTTGCATCTTCTATTTGATTCCTATAAGACTTGTGGCTTACATCGAGGATATTTTATACTTGTTGTAGCTGGAAACTTTATTGAATTTCTTTCCAATGGCGTCATACAGAAACCTCTCTCTCCAATGTTTGACTGAGGCATGCAACTTTTCTTATTTTTATATTGTTCCTTATACTCTTTCCCTATGATCAAGTGTCTAACTTTGTGTGGTTCTTATTTTGCAGGTTGCGGGTATGGAATTTGGTGATTTCTATGATTTGCAATATGTGAAAATGTACACTATATTTGTGGTTCAATTGCAGGTTGGTTGGCCGTAATGTGTGATGATGAAAATGGGTTGAATTTGTGCTGAACTTGTCACATTTTTTTTTTCAAAGTTGTGGTCCAATATTTGGAAACTTTTCTTTTTCTTCTTCATCTTTGTTTAGAAGCAGTGAGACAATACTTTTTCATGCAGAGCGTTCTTCCACCAGGGACAAACATACCAGATGCCTATGCCAGTGGGTCTAATGATCAGCAGGTATCCTATCTTTTACTTACCGTCCTGGAGTCTATACTTGTCGTTGACATAAAACACATTTTCATTGAAAATTGTTTCATTTTGACTTTTTCCTCTTGCAGGCTTTTACGCAAAACTTGGCGTTGTTCTTTACTTCTTTTTTTAAGGCAAGTTTGTTGATTATTTCATGAGGCGTGTTTTAAGTTTTACATAATTCATGTTTTGCATTTAAGAATTGTGGATTTTTAACCCGTGCCTTCACCATCCATTTTCATTTGTTTCTAAATTGTGCTAGAAACATAAATTTAAATGGCTGTTCTCACACTTGTGGCGCTCTGCAGTCTCATGTTCGAGTGCTTGAGACAACACCTGATAATCGTCATGTACTCCTAATGGGTCTTGAGTATCTAATTGCTATCTCATATGTTGAGGATACAGAAGTTTTCAAGGTCTTGCAAATCTTAAGTTGTCTTTGTAATTAGTTTATAGGTGGTTTTAGTTTGCACTGATATTTGATTTGCCTTTTTGGATAAACGGACAGGTTTGTTTGGACTTCTGGAATTCCTTGGTATCTCAACTCTTTGGTGAACATTATAACGTGGAAAATCCTGCAGCTTCTGCAAACATGATGGGTCTTCAGGTATATAACATCAGACAATGACATCAGACAAATTGAACAAAATTTATTAGTAGGATAAATCACTTTGAATATGTGGTTTTGAGTGTCTAACACTGCATAAGTTAGTAGTTCTGAATTTTATTTCATTTATAAACAATTGAACAGCTTGTTGGGTGGCGACCAGATTGTTTATCCATATTCACCCAACACCCCCTCTCTCTCCCCCCCCCCCCACCCCCCACTCCTCCATCCTCCTCCTCCTCCTTCTCCAAATATTGAAAGGAAGAGAAATATGTGAAAACATCGATAATTTACTAATGATGATATTAGTTGGTAGCGAACTTGCTGCAATGATTAGTTATTTGGAGCATTTAGGCAGATGCTGATGGTGCTATCTTCTTTTCTTTTTCTTTCCTTTCACCTTATCCTTACAACGGATCAGAGACATGGATTCTTATCTAGGATGTATGTGATTTTCAAATTGTGAAGATTTGATGGGTGGATGCCCTTCTTGACGTTAACCCTCCTTTATCCGAGCTTGGGACCCACAATTCAAGATTAAAAACTCAAGTGAACAACCCATTTGAGATAGTTTTCATCAATGTATAAGCAGAGGTACAATGTACAGAGAGCTTGAGATTAATAAGGAAAGAATAAAGCACCAGACTAATGAACTGATAACACCAAACTAATGACAGATAACCATGCATCAATGAACACGTAGTATGACTAAGTAACACCAAACTAATGAACATATAACTATGCATCAATGAACACCATCATACGACTAAGTAATATTCTTAACTGATTGCTAATACGGGACCTCAAGCCCAAAGGCAGATCGATTGAAGCTTGGATCACAAATGAAGGAATCTGGGAAAACATAAAGCCTTTGTAAAGATATATGCAACCTGCTCGTCAGAGGTGATAAAGTAAATAACAAGATTTTTTGCTGAGAACATGCTTCCCAATAAAATGGTTGTCAACCTCAATGTGCTTTTTCTTGGGTTGAAAAAACTGGGTTTGAAGCAAGGAGATAGCACTGCGATTGTCATAATAAAGAGATGGAAGGGAGTCGAAGGAAATGACAAGATCATGTAACAGTTGAGAAATACATGAAAGTTCAGCAGTAACAATAGCAACTAACAAGAGTTCTATACTATGATTCTGTACTCGTTCGTGAAACTGTGGCTGTATTGGAACCCAGAAAGATAACACCCCACTAGTGGATTGTCTATCGTCTGGATCCACTGCCCAATCTGCATTAGAAAAAGCCATTAGATTCAAATATAGAGTGGGTGGGAGCTGTAGGCGTTAGCAGATAGATCTTTATTGCCTGCCAATGAAGTGTAGTGGCCTTATTCATAAATTGGCAAACTCAGTTGAATGTGAAGGAAATATCAAGCCTGGCGATAGGCACATACTGAAAGCATCAACAATGCTTCGATATTATGTAGCATCATCAAGATGCTCACCATCAAGAGATGAAAGAGGCAACTTGGGGGCAATAGGCGAGTCAATAGGTTTAGCATCAAACATGGAATCCCTTTTTAAGAGGTGAACAATTTACTTCAACAGGGACAAGAATAAAGAGCCTTGGTGGAAATGTGCCTCTATGCCCATAAAGTAGCGAAGTTGGTCAAGGTTCGTCATAGCAAATGGTATCTGTAGCTTAGCAATAACTGAGTTGAATGAATCAAACTCTTGAGATTTTTGTTGTAAAGGAAATAAGCGAGAGAACCTTGTATAATCATCCGCAATTAAGAGATAAAAGTGAAAGCCATCATTAGATACAATTGGGGAAGATCCCCATACGTCCATAAACAATAATTGTGGAGGCTTGGAGGAACAAGAAGAAGTACGTACAAAAGGTAGTCTTTTACTCTAGTCAACCGATGAGGATCACGTTTGGAAGGTTAATTAGCAGGGAGCTTGAGAGGGCTCATTATTCGGCTCAAAACATCAGCAACAGGGTGGCTACAACGATTGTGCTGCAAGGAATTGGAGGAACACAGCAGAATTAACTTGAGAAAGGTAGTCTCAACAAAAGCATCCTTCTTTATTCGCAGCCTAATAAGGTCGAGTCCATTGCTGGTTTCCCCTCAGTAAAGGATTGTCGTGGACCTTTGATCCTTAATAACAAAATGAGAAGGGTGACAAACTCAAAATAACGATTATTATCCTTTGTGAAATGATCAACAGAATAAATTCCGAGAAATGCTAGGAACTTGAAGAATATTATGAAGCTGAAGAGTTGAGTTAGGAGCAGATGCAAGATTTCTTTCTGGTTTAGACCAGATTGCATGATAGGAAGTGTAAACAGGATCAACAACTTGGGCAAGGAGAGGCAGAGATAATGTAGCCATGATCCAATTTGCCAAGTATTGATCTTGCTTGACCCAATTAGTGTAATCTTGATTGAGGGAGGTGACATCATCAAGAGTGACAAATTAAGGACATTTGAGACTGCCATGATGAACCCAGCAAATTTATGAGTTGAAGGATGACTAGGAACTGGGATTTCCATAAGTAGTTGTTTTGATCGAGCTTGACAGAAACAAGGTTGACGATGTTGTTGACAGGGACATTGGAACTTGGAAATGAAGGTAGTGAAGGGAAAGTGGCATTGGTGCAAGGGGTGGAGTTGGACGCCATGTTAAAGGATCTGTGACTTGATACGACAAAAACTCAAGTGAACAACCCACTTGGGATAGTTTTATGTAGTGTATAAATAGAGGTACTAAGTACAAAGAGGTTGAGAAAAATAAGAAAGAATAAAACACCAGACTAATGAATAGATAACATCAAACTAATGAACAGATAATTATGCAACAATGAACACATAATATGGGTAAGTAATATTCTCGAACTGATTGCTAGTAAAGAGCATTAATTAGTTATGTAGAGCATGCCATGGCTCCATGCTTTTATGAGTTTTTTTTTTTATTTTTTGGTTGAATGTAGGGCTGCTAATTGAGCGAGCCAGCTCGTGAGCATTTGGTGTTCGGCTTGGTTCGACTCGACATTTAAATGCTCGAACTCAAACTCGACTCGAACTCGAATCATACGAGCCGAGCTTGAGCAAGGTCGTGTTCGACTCAACTCGATAAAATAATATAATAATATAATTTGTATATTATATTATATATTATGTATATATACACTAATAAGTTTAATTGTAACTAGTTATATTTATTCATCTACAATATTTTAACAAAAAAGTGGTGCAGTTGAGATGGTAGGCATAAGTCCTTGACTTCAAAAATTATGGGTTCAAATCATGCCAATTTCATTTTTTTTAATTGAGATACTTCTGACTTTTAATCGAGCCGGGTTCGAGCTCACGATCGAGCTGGGTTCGAGCTCATAAAAATTAAACAGTTAAGTGTATTCGAGCTCGAGTCGAGCTCGAACACATAAAAAATATTCGAGTCGAGCTTGAGCATGTATGCTCAAAACTTGTTCGATCTCGAGTCGAGTTCGAACGAACTTCGAACTATTCGAGTCGAGCACGAACACAAGTCAAGTTCGACTCGCTCGCTCGTTTAGCACCCCTAGTTGAATGCACAAAGATATGATCAATTTTCATAACATGGTGCAAGCTCAAGTGTGTCTGAGTACACTAACCCATAGAAGAGAAGAAAATACTAGGTAGCTTGATGGAGGCATTAATTTCAATGTATTCTTGTGGTAGTAATTGTTTATTTACAAGGTTATGTATAAACAGTTGTATGCTCCACTTTCATCTACCCTTGAAGTGATAGGCAATTTCTAACAAGCCTTATTTGGGCTGTAGCTATTTTAATTTATGCCTTTTGACGAATTTTTTCAGCATGGCCTCTTTCCTTTCTCAATTTGAGATATATTTTGTGCAAAGAACCTCATAGTGGAGTGTAAATGTTTCAGGTCCCTTTGTTAACTGGTGTGGCTGATGGTCTAAGTCCGCAGCTTTCTCAAAGAAGGCAGCTGTATGCTGGCCCAATGTCGAAATTGAGAATGCTCATGATTTGTCGTATGGCAAAACCGGAGGAGGTTTTAATTGTGGAGGATGAGAATGGAAACATTGTTCGAGAAACCATGAAAGACAATGACGTACTTGTACAGTATAAGGTAGTTATTATGCTGTGATGCTGTTTATGTTATATCCTTGCTCATAAGAAGTTTTATTAGGTGTATGATGGTGTGAGATAAATTATATTAAAACTTATCATGTGGACATACTCTACAGATAATGAGAGAAACATTAATTTACCTGGCTCACCTTGATCAAGATGATACTGAAAAGCAGGTGTCTTAAAATTGCTTTTGTCATTTATTTGATAAAGCTTCGCATGATTATTACTTTTAAGGTTATTCTTATGTTTTCTGTTACTTTTAGTCGTTATTGTTTGACTCCTTTTGCTTTGTGTTTTCAATATCAGATGTTAGGCAAGTTAGCCATGCAACTGAATGGTGAAGATTGGTCCTGGAATAATCTAAATACTTTATGCTGGGCAATAGGATCAATATCTGGTTCCATGGCTGAGGAGCAGGTTTGAGTTCATATGCATACATAGCATATTCATATGCGTAATAAATGATGTATCTGTTGGATACTTAACTAGCTTTCCTATGCGTATCAACATTGTATCTCCTTATATTTCAAATTCGAAATAACTGGGTTTGGGGATGTGGATCCTATTTTGCAACTTTACCAAATTCTAGGCCATGTCAAAACTCAAAGGATAATTTTCTATGTAAAACAAGTAAACTTTAGCCTTTAAGAAAGACGTAGATAATGTTTCAGGTTTTCTATATGTGATACATAAATACATAAATAACAACTGATGTGTTTCTAATGTTGGTCTCCATGGAATCTTCCATATATGTATTTAGTCATTGATTCTTCTTACAAGGAGAATCCACGTGAAGCCTGATTTAACTGCTATAGAGACATTTAAATATTTATCTTGTTTCTGGTCTTATCTGTTAGTCATAGTATTATGAGTTTTGTGTGTTTAAGTCGGTTACGATCTCTCTGATGTCCTCTATGTTATGAGGTTGTCATTTTTTGTCATTTTTTAACTACTGGGAGTCATGATTATTTATATGTGATATCTACATTATGACATACTTCTTTTCCGGCATCCTTTTTCTTCTCAAATCTCACTATTTTCTATTGTTTACTTGCTAATACTCTACCATCATTTTGTTGATTGTTCATTCTAGCTCACAAATTTTCTTTTTTCTCTGGTCTATTCGTCTGTTGCTCAGTTTTCTTATTTAGATTACTGAAAATGCTTCTGTTGATTTGCTAAATATTTATTTTGGTTAATCAGGAAAACAGGTTTCTTGTGATGGTCATCCGGGATCTGTTAAATTTATGTGAGGTCACAAGAGGAAAGGACAATAAGGCAGTCATTGCTAGTAACATCATGTAAAACATTTTTGTGATTATTCATTTTGTCTTGAAGAACCAGAGTTTTTACATTAATTTCTTTATTTGGCTGGGCGAGGTCTTGTAGAAAATGCATAGGGCCCTTACTAGTTCTGCTGTATTGAACTTGACTATTTCTGCATGATTCTATATTTTCTATATTACTAGAGATTGAATCACTTAGGATTATGTACAGGTATGTTGTGGGGCAGTACCCAAGGTTTTTAAGAGCGCACTGGAAATTTTTGAAAACTGTGGTGAACAAATTATTTGAGTTCATGCACGAAACACATCCTGGAGTTCAGGTTGTTATTCCCATCAATGCGCGACACTTTTCTATGTTACATGCTCACATGTTGGAGTGAATGCTGATTATTTTTTGCGTTTCTTTTCAGGATATGGCATGTGACACCTTCCTAAAAATAGTTCAGAAATGTAAACGTAAGTTCGTTATTGTTCAGGTAAATGCTTCTCTACTTGATGCCTTCTTTTGATACAATTCTAGAACACTATCATTTTTGTGTGACAATGATCACAATGAGAAATGGGTATCGTCTTTATTGTTTACTAATTTATTTACAAAATCTTCTAATTTGACTGATCGTAGGTAGGGGAAGTCGAATCATTTCTCTCTGAACTCTTAACTGGCCTTTCGGTGACAATTGCAGATCTTGAGCCTCATCAGATTCATACATTCTATGAGACAGTATGTGGCCATGCTCTTTTTCCCTTGAAATATTTCTTTTGCTCATAATTACAATAGTAAACGGGGTGTTATATTTCGTGTTTGCTTTGATTTGTGACTGGAGGGGGGAAACTGGTTCTTAATGCTTGGTCAGAGGATCATAATTGGTTAAGGAGTTTACTGTAATTATTGCTTTGTCCACGAAGTTGATAATGGATGTTGGACATTCTTCATGTTTGGGGTGATAAAATGAAAATTAGGTTTCTCAGATTTGCCTATAAATAGAAAATTTTCCATTGTTGTGTGTGATTTGTAGTTAATTTTTTTTGCAAATGAAACTGACTTGGATGAGCTTTCTCAAGCCAGTATATGGTTCTTTATAAATACTAGTGGTCTAGAACTTGTTTTCAATTCATTTTGAATTTTTTTTATGTGAGTCGTGTTTTGTTGTGTTGGTTCTCATAAAAAGTTCATCTTTCATTGTTCAGGTCGGCCATATGATACAAGCGGAAACTGATGCTAAGATCAGAGATGAATATCTTCAGAGGCTTATGCAACTTCCAAATCAGGTTATTCATTTATAAGTGAATGTGAATTATCAGCTGTTTCCTTTCCTTTGTAAAACGTGTCTTGGTGTTTACATCTTATACATGTGGCTCAACTAGAATGATTTATGGTACAGAAATGGGCGGAAATTATTGGTCAAGCACGCCAAAGTGTTGATTTTCTAAAGGATCAGGGTGTCATAAGAAGTGTACTCAACATACTGCAGGCAATAAATCAAAGCTTGCTTTTCATTGTGTTTGAAGAATTGTTAAGAGGAAAAAAGTTTTGCCTGGAAGGGAAGGAAAATAAAACTAAAAGAAAAACCAATAATCTGGTCGCTTCGAGAAATTATTCTAATTTTTCTTGTGTTTTATTCTAATTTGTTTCAACTATTGTGAAATTGCAGACAAATTCTAGCATTGCTAGTTCACTTGGAACATATTACCTTTCACAAATGTCACTGATCTTTCTGGACATGCTTAATGTATACAGGTGTGCTTTTGTTTAATGGTGTGTAAGTGGCTCCATCAAGGTTTTAATAGCTTTAACATAGAATTGTTTTATGTTTTGAGGCAGAATGTATAGTGAACTTGTATCAAGTAGTATCGCAACTGGAGGACCATTTGCCACAAGGTCCTCATATGTGAAGCTTCTCAGGTAAGAGTGATGATGAAGCTAAAAAAATGCCTTTTGCGAATGCGGGGAGGAAAGTCTTTGTTTTTGCACTTTCTGACAGACTCATTTTTTTCAGATCCGTTAAGAGAGAAACTCTTAAATTGATTGAGACATTTCTGGATAGAGTTGAAGAACAACCCCACTTTGGCACGCAATTTGTATCACCAATGATGGACCCAATTCTTGGTGACTATGCAAGAAATTTACCTGATGCTAGGGAGTCGGAAGTTTTATCTCTCTTTGCGACAATTATAAGCAAGTGTGTTATGCTGCAATCAACTTTTTGAGCTTTTGAATTTCAAATTGTGAAAAAAAAGTGCCACGTTATCGCTTTGATTTGATTGTTTTTGCTGTCTTTTTTTCTTATTGGTCTTGTGCTTTTATTGGCTTGGTTAATAGGTTTAGGGAGGTTATGATAGAAGATATACCGAGAATTTTCGAAGCTGTTTTTGAATGCACTCTCGAGGTAAGGCTTAATTGCACTTTACAGTATCTATTTTTTATTTTCTGCTAAAAATTATGCCTTTTTTCCGTAGATGATTACTAAAAATTTTGAAGACTACCCGGAACACCGCCTAAAGTTCTTTTCTCTGTTACGGGCAATAGCTACTCATTGTTTTCCTGCTTTAATCCGCTTGTCCAGTCAGGTAAGAATAGATTTGATAGGCAAGTGAAAATTCCATGTTTTACTCACTGCTGAACTCTTTAAATTTTCTTGTTTCTTCAGCAATTGAAGCTTGTAATGGATTCTATAAATTGGGCATTTCGTCATACAGAAAGAAATATAGCTGAAACCGGCCTTAATCTTTTGCTGGCAATGCTGAAAAACTTTGAGGTGAGTTTTATTTTCTATATATTTTAATTTTTCACTTTAATGCCTGTCACGTAGCTTGTATCTTTCAACATCTTATTTCTTTATAAACATGTGACCAACTCTGTGCAAGATAATGATTCTGTAGAGTTTGTGTTATGCCTGACTCTTGATTGCGGTTGATCGTCCAGGCTTCGGAGTTTTGTAATCAGTTCCACAAGACATACTTCCTAACAATTGTGCAAGAGATATTTGCTGTTTTGACGGATACATTTCACAAGCCTGGATTCAAGCTGCATGTTTTAGTCTTAAATCACATGTTTTGTTTGGTATGTTAGGTCTACTTGTGTTATTTTTCATATCTATTTTCTGAGTTTTACTGATAAGTGATTTTTGAAGGTGGATTCTGGCTCGCTAACTGAGCCACTTTGGGATGCTACTTCTGCCTCTTTGCCTTATCAAAATAACATGATGTTCGTCCGCGACTACACTATAAAGCTGCTAGGTACATCATTTCCAAATATGACAACTGCCGAGGTAGGAGTGGTGACTGTAGTTTCTTTGTTTTTTGCTTTCTTTTTTCATCTTGAGTCAATTCTATGATATCTTGATAATATTTTATGGTGGGCTGCATGCAGGTGACACAATTTATTGACGGTTTGATACAGTCCAGAAATGAGCTGCCAACTTTTAAAAATCACATTCGGGATTTCCTCATTCAGTCAAAAGAATTTTCAGCGCAGGTAATAGGGAGCATATATTTGCAATATGCAAATCTTCTATTGTTGTCTGTTTGATACAAGTCATCATTTTTATTATTATTTCGAATACAATTTGTAGCTGACTTGGTTATGATGACTAATATTCAGGATAATAGAGACCTCTTTGCTGACGAAGCAGCAGCTCAGAAAGAAAGGGAGCGTCAAAGGATGCTTTCCGTTCCTGGGCTTGTTGCACCGAGTGAGTTGCAAGACGAGATGGTAGATTCATGAAGCGTTGATTGCCATGCTGATAATGGCTGGTGTGGACTGCCGAATTTTCATAGAGGAGTCCACGAAACACCCGTTGTTTACATATACTCTTAGGCTGACTTTCACCACCGCATTTTAATGCAAAATCATTGCTTGCTCGTGATACTCGTCCTGGGATTTTGACGAGTTGAAGCATTTAAGAGATGGCATTTACAGAGTTACTGATTCCAACATACGTATATGGCATGGTATGCTTTCCCAGTTGGAACAAAGATGTATTTTTGGTATTTTAATAGCAGCAGTCTTGGAGAATGGGGTGACTTGGGATGATTGTTGTGTAAAAGTAGTAATTTTATTGCTTGTTCGAATTAGATGAGATTTATACTAAACTCTTTCTGTAATTCGTACATTATTATTATGGCATGTCGGATAATGCTTTTGGAAAAATGATAAAAAGCTGGCAAGATAGCTTTTGCATTGTTTTTGGTAAGATCTACGTTGACTGTTATGATAACTCTATTACGCTTATTTTGTGCTAAATATCTTGTGCTCAATCACGGGTAGAGCTCTATAAAATTTCCCACATGCGGCTCTTCCCGCAACCACCGCCCCCCGGCCACCTGCCAGCCCGTTGCCAC
>JAVDBV010004581.1:0-10991 GCA_032619315.1 Piper longum | reverse complement strand
TATAAGATCAATAATTTTTTATATTTTTCAAGCATCAATATCACCACTTTTAAACTTTTTTAAATTTTACTCTTTTAAAAGCACTTAAAATTAATTTTATTAAAACTATTTTGATAATCAAAATAACAAGGTTAAAATCATTAAAATGATTGATAACATATAAGTACATCATAATTATTTATTAGGACATTTATCTTTGTATATTTTAAGTGTTAGAACCCTACTAAATTATTCCAAATAGAAAATATAGCTTATATAAGCTATTTGAACTGTAGCTCACTTATACAATGTTCTTTAATTTAAACAAAAAACGTATCATATGACATAATCATTGGTGAAGGGCTACATATTTATTTCTTTTAAATTTTAAAAATCATACAATATTTATATTTTTTTTCACATCCAAGGTTTATAATTGGTATAAAGAATATTTAGTTCAACAACAGGAGTTTAAAAATATTTTTTCATGAATAATAAATTAAATATTGATTACTATACCATAACTTTCAAAAAAAACATCAGGTTTTGTGAAAACATAAAATTAAAATTAAAAAAACCAGGTATTAACCCCACTACGAGTTCGTCGTCTCCAATTCAATCCCCAATACGAGTAGGCCTCTCAACCCTTGTATGTCTCATTGTTGGAGAAGCTTTAATATGTAAAAATAAATAAATAAATAAACTCACCCCTACTTTAAATCCCATTGTACATCAGAACCAAAATATTTTCGTCTTCCCACATCAACATCATAACAGCAGCAACTATGTCGCCACAGATCAGCTCAGTCGCCACAAGGTTAACTGACCGATTTTGTAAACAAAGATAAACCAGCCTCCACATGCAGTCCAGCCAAGAATCTCATTACGCCAGAGTCCCCACCGATATAACCTCGCGGCTAGCTGGGGAAATGACACAAGATCATTTTTATTCAAGAGATGGGTGGGGCATTACCCTTGATCGACGACTGTCTATAATGGCTATAACTTTAGACAAACATTCCATGTCCCTCACAGATGTAAGGTGATTAAGTCAAGCTGGGTGTATTTTCTCATAGATGCATGGAAATACAACAAACTTTATGATACAAAATGTGGATTGGGCTACACATATTTATACAAAAAAGAAAAAAACATTTACTCTTCAACGATCCTCGCGTTGGACCTTATTTGGGTCACCCATCATATCCAACATCATCTTTTCAGGAGAATCTTCCCAACCCATGAAGGTTTTGAGATCGACCTAAGTTTCCCATATTTAAGATCATCAAAAGTTGAAGTAGGTTCTTTCCACATAACAAAAAATGGAAGACGTAAGAAGATTAAATTAGGAGATATTTTACCTTGCGCCTCTGTTCAGAGAACAGTGTCTCTCGTTGTTTATACGCGTCCTGATCTTCCTGGGCTCTTCTTCCACCTAATCCCCATGCTTCAACCTCCAGAATACGGGCTTCCAAAGCTAAAAACCCCTAGAGAAGGTGATATCAAATCAGTAAAGAAGTCTCCAAACAGACAATAGCTTCTAGCTTCGATGATTAGGAAGGTTTCATTGTTTTTGATTTAAGAAACATGCATAATACACATACAAATAGAGAGAGGTCGTTGGGCATTAGCGCTAGATGATACATCACGGAAGCAATACAAATGCACTTCTCATGCTTTTGCCAGGCATCCCACGCATGAAGTGCAGTAATATTCTATGTGACTGCCACAAATTCACAGACAATCAAAAGGACTTGTCTATTTGATCAAGGGTAGGATGAGAAATAACACAAGTTACTAGGAGGGCAAGAAGCACCAATAGATGTGCGAAGAAAATAATCAACAACCTCATCTTACTTCTTTGTCATAAGCTGATTAAAATGCATTGAAGTCTCATTCACAAACTAAATTTAAAAATCATAACTTAAACAACCAACCACTCAAACTTCAAGAAAATTTTCTTTTAAAAATTCCTCAAATCAAAATGAAAAGAATATTATCAAGAAATAAGTCCCTCTTACCTCTCACTGACTCTAACCCTAGCTAAAAAATAAAATATGAAAATGGAAAAATAAGCCAACTATAGAAGCGGCGATGATAAAAGAATCTAACAAGCCACTTGGAATTCTGGAGGCAAAAAAGATAGCTGACAATGAAATAACTGACTATGCATTAAACAGTGGCAAGCAATACTAACATAACGAACTTGGCAGTATAGGACGCAGTAAGCTTTTGATAAGGTGAAGAACATGCATTCAGAATTCCCCTAGCAGGTCTCAAGAACTAAACTGGAATCAGCAAAAAACAAAATTCATTTGTCATGAGGCAATTAATCAAGTGAGGTGCCTGTGTTTCTTTGACCTTTTATCAATCTAAACAGATAAGGGACTGAAGCACAAGACAGGCCAAAGTATCGTATATGAGAACAAAAACAGATTGACCAAACACATGAAATGAGCTGGATGTCACCCACTCACTGCCAAATTTGAATATTTTGCTTATTGTCAGTATCTACACTTGCTTGAAACAATAATTGTTTGGAATGCTAAAAAAACATTTTAAATTCGACCAATAAGTTAAGTAGATGGCAATTTTAACTTATCTAAAAGGATTATTCCAAATCCATACCAAATAAAACTATGGATCCGCAGACAACCTGATTCAAGCAAATGTAAATAATACTATTTAGATAAATACATGGTAGCAATACCAAGATTTCATATGACACAGTATTTGTTTGATCAGTCAGCATCCCAACATTTTCATCAATCTCGTATACTAAAATGTTGCATGACTGTTTTACCTGATTTGGTGCAAGTGCGCCATGTTGGTAAGTTTTATCAACAGCATGATGGTGGATCGTAAGCTTTGCGAAATCTTCATCAATAAAGATTCTCTCATTTCCAATATTTCCTCCAAATGCAATGCCCACAGGCTTTGGATGAGGTTCATACATCTTTGTAGTAGGATGCAAGTGGCTATACATATAGTTTTTGCCTCTTCCTGCCATATTTGATGCAATGTTTACTTATCTTGGATAAAAGAGAAGACAAGTAAATAGAATTGCCCAAAAACAGTACTTACCTGATGGGGGGAAAACACGGAAAATTGGGCTAATTGCATAGAGAATACCATAGTTACCATAATAATCGTTTTTATTTTCAAATCCCTGTGTACTGAGAAATCCAACTATCCATCTGCTGTTATTTTCTTCAACTTCCTGGCTATCTATTGAATGGGCAGAGATCATCAAAAAAATTGGTCCATGGTAACCTTCAACACTGGACCAAAATCTATTCATACCTTTCCCATGAAGAGATGATCTGGAGAACATACAGAAATAAGTAGCATTTATATTAATCGGATTAAAAAAGATGAATAGAAGTTACATCTGTTGGAATTTAGAGAAAACAGGCGACTCAAAAGTGAGTTCACCCTGGTTATTTGTTTTACATTTATAGATGTAGACTAGTTACAACCATACACACAACTCGATATAAAGGATTAAATCATAAGTTTATCCCTCATAATTCTAACTGACAAGATATTCTACATAACCCCTCGTAAACAGCTATTCCAACAAACACGTAAATATCTCCCTAGCAAACTCTGAATGACATCAATTAGCATAATATCACAACATCTATGATACCATGTTTCTTAATTTTGGGGTAGCTTATATAGCAAATAAAATAAGGGAAAATTCGCAAAACACAACCACTCAAAATCTACTTCAAGAAGAAAAATAGAAAAACAAGATCTTCCAAATAAATGAACCAAAGGACAAACTTCAACTCCTTCGCCCATTAATTATTTAAAAGACAAACCTACCCTTTTCCATATGATTTATTTCCCCTGGATGGAAAACGTAGCATACCTATATATAAGGTTTTCACCAGAAAATTCTTCCATCCCTTGGCAACAAGCCCTCATTAATGTGTCACTCAAGTTACCACTTAATGTGAGGGAGATAGTCCATCCTCTTCCACATGTCATGAGAGTTTTATTTTGGGCCTCTTCATCCAAATGGATTTCACCAGCTAACAGCGTATGCTGACTTGCATTTGCCTACACTTATGAGAAACCATACAGATTTTTTTAGGAAGAAGACATCAACAAAATGAAAATAGATCCACACCTAAATTCCTTAACGTAGCTGTGACTTCTACTATTTTGCCAATTCCATGTAGTCATCAAATCAACACATATGAGCCACCATACCTGACTTTAAAATCAAATTTATTCTCCTTGAAAAATATGATAATGTAATGTTTTTGGAATTTATAGATGTCACCAGATGAGATATTAAAGGATGTTAATAAGCAATGATATTTTTAAACAAAAATCTTATGAAAAAAAATTTAGTTCAAGACACTCAAAGCAAACATATCTAAAAGGAACCTGAGCATGCGCTTAGTAAATTTAAGCAACTATAGCTGACAAAAGCCAACAGCTAAATGATTATCTGATATCACAAGCTCATGTGGTCCCAAATTAAAGTTCAGCCTGGGAGTTTAAAAACCTCAAGTGCTTGTGCACAAAAGCTTTATATACACACAACAAGCATAAATCCATCAACCAAGATGATATTTCACATAAAAATGAGGTAGTCCAAAATAACTCTATCCAAGAAACATAAAGGCCAAGATTAACAAGATTACCGCTAAATTTGCACACGTCTGAAGTCTGTGATGAACATATGAACTGAGACAACGAGTAAGGCCAGGTAGTGTACGGCAGACCCACATATGAAGCCTTTGAGCAGGAATTGGATGATCTAAAAAAGAAATGCCTGATTCCGAACTCAAAGCACTGTCATCGCATGTTTCCTTTATGGATAATAGCAAATTATTGAAATTTGGGAGAACAAGATCCTCCATCTCCTTTTTGCACTTCAGAATATTCACATCAATTGACATAAGCCAACACATCCAGAGGAGCATTAGCACATCTTTCACTAAAAAAGACCCACTTAATTTTGTATCATCATCATACGATTCAAAAATTAAGTTCAAAGGTATCCCAGCCTTATTATTAACTTCACCATATAGCTTGCATATATTGGTAAAGGACAAGGATGATGACGTCCTCCCACAGCATCCAAGATAACCTTTCAGGAAATCAAGCCAATGAACACCCCCCTTATCAGATAAAAAGAAGAGATCAACTATTGCGGGTCCAAGATGCATCAATTGGTCAGCAAAGTGCGTTGACATTGAAGAGGCTTCAATCGTCTTATGGGTTAAACTTACACTAAAACACTTCTGCAAATGACAAAAAACATATTAAATTTAACGTTAGCATCACAAATGACACAAGCATCACTCACAAATAATAAACCTGTAAAGAATAAATTTGCAACTGTCACAAGATGAAGAAATAGCAGAAATGAATGAACAGGAAATCCTGCACACAACCCCCTGTATGAAGACCGATCATTAAATTAAAAGAATATATTTTACTCAAAAGTAAAATAAAAATATGGCACCAGCAGTCCATTCGGCTTTAACAATACATGGGTTAACATTTTATGAAAACCTTATGCCTTATGTGTCAAGTTCTCATAGAGTGTCAAAAGGTAACTTATCAGACAAAATGTAATCATCAAATTTAAATTGGAAGATATGCTGATCAAGCCATAATTAGAACTGCTTTTATAAAAGAAAGGTCCAGGGACACACAGAATTTGCAGGTTTATGCATAGACCATCTTGGTTGCTACAAAAGACAAGACACTTCTCATTAAAAGAATTTTTTGCAAGCACCAAGTCCCAAAGCAAATGTAAATATAAAGCATACAACAATAACTAGCCAATGTTATATAAGCACAAACAAAGTCCCACGAAAAAAATTAATCGTCAATAAAAAAAATGAATAAATAAAAACAAAGAAAAATTAGCCAAATTATGCACTGGTTAACAGTCACCCTCTAGCACCCAATTTTTCCATCAGCACCCATCGTACAACAGAGACTCAGTCCATGTCATGCCAAAATTAAAATAAATAAAAGCTAAATAAAAAAAAAAAACCCAAACAAAGCATGCATGCAGAGATGTGGGCTAAGATTGGTTCAACCAACCTGTAGAGCGTGGGGGAGGACTGTAGCGGTGGCGGGGTCGGAGAGGGTGGAGAAGGCCGATTTGAGGATGGGAAGGGCGCCCATGGAGGCGGCCACGGACTCCGCCTCCTTCTCCTCGTCGGAGCCTTGTTGCTGCTTCGACGTCGATGCCCCCATTTTTACCTTCTTTGTTGTTCCTCACCCCTTCCCCTATCTTTTTCTCTCTCTCTCTCTCTGATTTCTTTGATTTGTGATTGTCAGCCAATTTTTTTTTTCTAAGTGTTTGTGAGCAAACTTTCTTCTTCGAAAAAGCATTTAAACGTTTGGGCTGCTAAGTTAGAACTTTTGTTTTATTTAAAATAAATTTATATTGGTTTGACGTTTGTAAGGGGATACTTACCTAATTTTATCTAAAAAGGACTGAATCAAATTTTGGAGTGACTAAGTTTGACACCGGATCGAATTTATTTTTTTTTTAATTAAATTAAATCGAATTGAAAATTTAAGCTAATTCGATTAAAAGTGATGGAAAGTGTTTGTAAAGTCACATTGAATTAAATGATGGGCTGATTCAGGAAAGGTTATGGAAATTTTGAGGTAATTCAAGTGAAAGTGATCGATGGTCTAAGTTAATTCAAATAAAGATTATTGATGATACTCGGTTCATAAAAACTTTAAATGATAAAAAATTTATTCAACATATAAAAAATATTAAAATGTTAATTATTTTAACTGAATTGACTTAAATATAAACCATAATAATAAAAATATATTTAAAATAATAAATATAATAGTGAATCGAGGTATTTATAACCCCCTCTGTACCAACTTATTTGATCAACTGAAGTGTTATTAATATCTCTCATTTTTTACTTATTTGTAAAAATATCTAAATTATTAGGTAGTAATAAATAAATTGTCAAAAATATGATAATTTATCAGGGAGACCTTCATATGTTATTTTTTGAAATGTGATCATTAACCGTAATAACATTAACACAAAAGTATGCTTGGAATAAAATGATAAAGAAGCTTGAGTATATGATTTGTTGGGCATCTTGACAGCCGTTGGATGTGATCGAATGGTCGATGTTTGCTTTAGAAAAAGGCCAACCTTTGACTGAGATTTTCTTTGGTGAAGGTTGCCACGTTAAGTATGCTTCGAATAAAATAATAACGAATCTTAAGTATATGATTTGTTGGGCATCTTGATAGCCGTTGGATGTGATCGAATGGTAGATATTTGTTTTAGAGAAAGGCCAGTCTTTGACTCAGATATTTCTTTGGTGAAGGTTGCCACGTTCGCTGGCAGCGCACGTTTTGGTTTTGGATAAATATTTTATTTAAATGATAAATAAGGTTGTCACGATCACCCACCGTTGCAATCGAAAACGACCTATTTAAATCTAATCGGTTGATTACTGATTTAAAAAATAACTTAGAATCCGTCTTTGTGCAAATTAGTTTATGAATCGGGCAATTCCAACCGATTAACTGATTTGAGCCAATTCTAGAATCAGTCTAAATTTATCAATTTCATATAGCAACAATAGACAAGGCAGTGGAGGACTAAGCAGCGATGACGATCAATGAGTGGTGAGGGCAGTGACTTATAGAATGGATGGCAGGGTGGGCGGCGGTGGCAATAATAGCGACGGGAAAAGAGGGTGGTGGGTATGGGAGAGAAATAGAAAAGAAATAAAAAAAATAATCAGTCATATTTTTATAATTAAAACTTAACTTAAATTTAACTCAAGTCAATAATAATAATAAATTTTAAATAATTTAAAAAATATTAAAAAAATTATCATAAAAATAATACATACCATAAGATTAAAATAACAGGTTCTATAACTAATAATATATCGATTTTTACTAAATTAAAGTTTTTTCTAAGATCAATTTGGACCGATTCAATTAAATCGATTCTTGACCATTTAGAGTTTTCGACCCGATTCAGTGACTCATTCAAAAATCGATTCTAATTTTCATTCCGATTTTTGCAACTATGCAAACACCTCATTAAAATGATTTAAATTTGGACATGTAAAAAAAAATAAACATACATGTCAAAAGTTCCTGAGAATGTAAAATATAAACATGCCCATTTAATCTATTTAAGTATCAAGATAAGTTTCCTTATAAAGTTTGTCAACGCATACGTAAAAATTCATTTTTGTATTTTTTAAGGTAATAAATTTTTGTATTTAAAAGACTGAACTGTTAATTTATAGCAAATTATTCCACTGGTAATTAATGTGACCCATTCCAATCGTATAAAAATCATTAAGATAATTGAAATAATAAACTTCTATATCTTCATACACAATCTCCACTATTATTTCGTATAGCTTTTCTCTCCTTCGCACTACAAACAGGCAAAAAATGGGAGGTATTTCATACACATGCTCAAATCATTAAAAAAAATTTTGATTTTACATTTATTTTGAATTATTGGAAACATAATAATCGGCCCTATCGCCATTCATTGGAAATTATGCTTTAAAATTGATATTTAGGGGAAAAAAGAGTGCAGAATATAGCAATTCATTTCAATCTCCTCTTTTTTTTGGTTAAAACGGTGTAATTGGGCCGCCGTTAGATATATTTAAGGTCATGCAATTGTCACCATCAATTACATAAACCGAACAAATAATACATTATAATATCTTTGTGCTCCCCAAAAGCACCCACCATTGCGACGGGTAGAAATATTAGTACCATACTCCATAAAACCATTTATTTTTTCGCCTACTTTAATCCCATACTGTCACTGTGAACTGAAAATTCATAACCCCAATTACTACATGAATGCTATTTAGTTGACCCACACACGTTTGAACGACCTCAATTAAACAAGAATCGAGACAATCTTTATAGGGTTCTTCTTCCTCGGAAAACCATGTCTAGGATTAAAAATCCATCCAGAATTCTTGCAAGACTTTTAGTCCTTTTTTCATTTGTACACAAGCATGAGCAAAATGATAACAATCACATGTAATTGCTACTTTTGCAGTCGCGACTTACACAGAAATTTGCATGATCAGAGAGTATGAAGTGTGCCTAAACGATTAAGAGAGACCTCTAACTTAATAAAAAATTTACCATTAACGAGCCATAAATTTTTGAAGATGAAAGAAGAAAAATCTACTTCAACAAGTTTCAGAAGACATCGTATAGCACAAGGAGAGAACAACTTCTTCATGTTGATGACTTGAAGTAGCAAAAGAAGAAAACTGTGGCTTGATAGAAACTGTCCATTGCCAAAAACCCAGCGACATAATTCGAACTCTCCGATTCAACTGGTTTAATTGTGCACACAAGTACCACTCAGGCCACTTTTACTCGATATGTTTCAATGCCTATGGAGCATCAACCAATTCAATGTCATAGTATAGCCAAGAGTTTTTTGACACGCCTTCCACTTCTCCTGGCCAGAAACTAGCAAAACGAGCATAAAATAGAGATATACTTCAAAAAGATAGGTAGAAACAAAAAAAGAAAAAGAAAAAGAATTCAAAAAGAGCACACCCCATTGAAGGTGGAATTATGAGTCTTTTCTTCTCACCAATTTGCATTCCTATATGGATATAGTTGTGAGCAAAGTTACCTTTTTCTTCAAAGACCAACAATGTATATTTTTCAAAAATCAAATAGTTTCAACTCTGCTTACCAGATATGCCAGCATCCCATCTCTTAACAACTCGTTGAATGCCTGTAGGAACGTCCAGAATTCAATGGGAGCTATCAGATTGTACAAGAAAACAGGCAGAAATGATCTAAAATAACTAGCCCACTTACCTAACATAAAGTTATAAGGCCTTTTCCTGATATTAGAGACGCAGATCTCACCATTCTCTAACTTGCCACAATATAAGATAGAAACCTGACACAAGGGCAGTAAATCAAATAAGGAATATCTACTATCATAGAAGGCTATTAATATTGAAGAAACAAATTTTTTTTGCCTACATTAATGCTATTTCCAAAATAAATGTCAGTGCAAATCAAACAGACACACAGAATTCCTTCAGCTTAATTTTTTTTTATCTTCCAGTAATGGACAAATACGGCACAATTACATTCATAAAAGTAATAAGGCTCAAGTATATTTAGCATTCTACTTGAATACACAAAAATAAGAAGAAACAAAATGGAAATGCGGTCACTTGCTGACCCATGAACCAGTTTCATGAAAAGCACAAAAAAGGCACAAACCCTTACTTGACTCCCATCAACAGCAACTTCAGCACCAGCCAGGCCAGAGGACATTCTCGATAATTAAATTGTTGCCTTTGCCTTTTAAATAGGGACGCCTACATCAGCTAGCAACTCCCAGTTCTTGGGGTTTCTACAAACGTTCTCTTCATTTATAACCATTCTGCAATCCAAAATCATTTCTTCAATGTGTTGAATGGCATAAATCCCACATCTAAATGGTGTGGGATGTGGGGGGGGGCTCTTTTCTTATAAAAGGGACCCTCCCCCCTCTTTAGTAAATCATCCCACAGGGTAATTCAAAGTTACCAACTTCCCTTTCTACCATTGGTAATTGTTCATTCTACCATTGGTAATTTGTTCTTTCTCTCTTTGTAATATTTCTCTTTAGTGAAATATTATTTTGGTAGTGTCCGAGGACGTAGGCAATTGCCGAACCTCGTTAAATTCTGGTGTCTTGTTCTTTTCTTTTGTTGTCTATTTAATAGCTATTGTCGGGTATAGTTGGTGTTAATTATTGTGCTATTTATATTACTTGTCTTGATAAAATTCTGTCTAGGAGTTGGTTTTTAAGCGGACTATCGTGTCCCACCAACTTTCCTGGGAATTTTATCTTGGGGTAATTATTTAGTACAATAGTTTTCACGCTTGTCATCTAGGTAATAGTTCTCACAGTGAACTAGTTATCTTTGGTGAAAATTACCCGTTTTTCACAACAATTGGTATCAGAGCCATTG
>JAVDBV010004580.1:0-10215 GCA_032619315.1 Piper longum | reverse complement strand
CGGCTCCAACTCACTTGGATCCCAATGCCCTCGATCAACCTCAAACCCGGCTTGGTCATGCTGAGTCTACATTTGATCACGGCCGATATGCTCCTTGACTTGCCCATGTTCGGAACCGACTACACCCATTGGTTCCCCAATTGCCCGTCAACTCTGATGTCTGCTCGGGTAGGTTGTTCCACCACACGAATAACACCGATTATCCGCATTGGGCGCGGGATTATCTGGGGACAACCGCCAAACCCTAGCTCCCGATCGTCCCACCAGCTAAACCTGTGACACCTAGCAACTCACACGTAAAACGGGAGCTTGTAATAATATTCATCCACACTGGAAGAGGGAATTTTATTGTATTGTGATTCTTGCATTTATTTATGTTGTCCTTGTGTTATTATAGCAAGTTGCATTATGGAAAAATCTAAGATTTTCTTCAAGTCTTAGTCCCTATGTAACTTTGACTGTATTCTATTTACACAGCCCACACCTAATTTTGTATGAGCATTCTTGTTTCACATTCTTGTGGTTTGGGCCCACTTTAGGCTTCCGTCTTACAATACTTTGAATGGTTAGATTTGACCTATAGTTATGAATTCATGTTAAATGATCAAATTAGCAAACTAATATCTAATAGTTTAATTTGATTTGGGTATGAATTATTTTGGGATGTTATAATTTGGTATCATAAATAATGTTTTCTCAATTAATAGGGAAGGCATTATTCACAACCATTGTTTATGTCGCATAGCTGTGGACATCTGTGTGGCACAATTACTGTTTGGATTAGTAAGGTCTGGTCCTTCTTATCATTATTTATATATGGTATGGTATGGTGCATTTTTGTTCTACCATAGCTTCCTTTAGTGCTTACCACGCTTGTTTGGACACTAGACACCTGGTTTTTTCATGATTGGTTCACTTGAGTCATATACAATTAGATATTAGGACCGTGTCTTTCACTTATCTTTTGTGCAATTGCCATGTGTTTAATAACTTTTCGGACGGTCCTAACTCACCTTTAGGACCTGCAATGCAATTCTCAAGGTTTGGTTTACAGTAAACATTCTAAGTTTTTGGGTTTTGGGTTAACCCAACTCATATCTCTTTAGCTAACCTAACACATATATCTTTATCTAATCGAACACATACCTCTTTAGGTATGACATCTATACCTATGACATCACCAAGCGAAGAATTTTTTTTTTTTACAAAACACATCCCTTCCCTCACCTTTTCACCATCTCTCCTTCCGCCTCCTCAATTCCAACGACCTTCTTTTCCTTTCCATGACATTCTTCTTCCTCGTTGAAGATCTAATCACCCTCATTCATGTTTCTAGCCTCCTAGGGTGGTATGCTTTGAATTTGGATGTCATAAAAGACATCTCCTTGGTCTTCCCTCACCAGTTTCAAGCCTGTATTGCTTCTGTTGCTCTTTGTATGATATTTATTGCTTATAGTTTTCTATGATTTCATTTTTATAACATTTGTATAACGTATATCATCATGTTAGTAGAATTTTTAATACTAATGTATCTTATTTGGCCATGAAAATAAATAGATATGTATTTTATAATTCACGTAGGTCACTGACCTAAACTATTTCGATATAAAAATTATATATTGGCACTCTGATGTTACATTTGTACAAAATTTTGTTACACTCATAACATGTATATATATAACTTTTGTGTTCGGTGTGTTACCTTCCATGCCTTATAATTACCATATATCAGGGTAATAAGTGAGGAAATATGAAAACTTCCACCATTATAGTGACATAAGCCCCAATTTCTCCAATTATTACACTCTTACCTTATAGGATATGTTGATGAAAAATATGCCACATTGTTCATGGAGATGTTAGGAGTTTGTGGTAAAGTTTTAAGCTTAATCTAACTACTATATAATCATGAACAACATATCTAAATACACCTTATGTTTCTTGTGTTGTTTGTGATTGTGAGCATGATCTGTGAATGTGTTCTATTGTAAACCACTAATTTTAAGCTGATCAAATCTTGTAAAATTTTATGATGCTCGACTAAGTATCTAATTGAAAGATATAAATTTTGGGAATGGGTAAAAAAATCGTATGTTTTGGAGGTGTCTACCCAGAAGTGTAAAGATAGAGGGTGAAAACCCTAATTTTTTCAGTCCGGTTGTAAATTACCTTAAAATAAGTTAATGGAGTTCGATTGAGAGTAACTATGTCCACACCTTACCTTGTCTCTTAGTAGCACTATGAAAACTTTTGGGGCCATTTGGGTATGTTCGCAATTTTCTTTGTAAATTTCTAAGCTTTTAGGGTCCAGATAGCTTCAGTAGCAGCCCATCTAGTGACCCAAGTTGTAAAATTTATTTAGGCCCATTTACAAAGTAAATTTGGCGAGAGCTCTTACTGGGATCAAGCTCAATGTGTTATCCAACTAGGCCCATTGACCCTTGCCCATTTGAATTCCTCTAGCTCCTGAACGAGCGTTACAAAATTAGTTCGCGGTCTAACAACACTGTTCTAGTACCTTATGGAAAAGTTTAATGGGATTTGTTCCCATTGATTGGCCCATGAATAAGCCATGGTGGAATTTACCTATAGACATTAGAGTGTCAGGGCCCACCAACCCAATTTCAGCCTATTTAGACATTGTTAGGCTTGTCGAAAAAATCATCTAGTAAGCCCATTGGATTAAAACCTTAGAATTGATTAAAGCCCACTAAGTAAACATGAAATAAAATTAATTAAATTACCTAATAACATTTAATACTTCATTTGGGACCTAATTAATATAACTAAGTGATTTTAATGTGTTGAGCTTGTGTGGAGGCTTTGCCTCGTTTTGTGTGCTAATGCGACCCAATTTTATTTGTTTCCATTTTCATGGTAGGTATCGCAGGTGAGCTTACTAACAAGAATACGAAGCTCCACTCATCTATGTCTATAGGATTCTCTGCTTGCTTCATGTCTACTTGACTTTCTACATACTGAGTTTAATCGAGTTTTATCGTAGGATGACAACGATAGCATTTTATCAGATCCCTCCAACGTTGGGATATTTAGTTGTGTTTTCTACACATATTTAATAAAATTTTAAGATTAAGTCCTCTTGATAGTTTTTGAAAGATAAGATCTAGAAACTAAGTATTAAATCCTTTTCCAAACCTATATGTGAGGTTTATGTCTTTATGAGTAAGAGTATGTACAAGATGTATAGACCACATTAGTACTCCTTCAAACTCTGAGGTACTGCGAAGTATGAGGGTTTTATATAACGCAGCACATTTCTGATATTTTTTGCACTAAGTTAACTATTCCTTTTACCACTCAAGTACCATGACGGGTGTAATATGAACGATGTGAGGACATAAGTGTTGTATGTATGAAACTAAATGTTAGCTCTGCGGGCACGCCGACAGTAATTTAAGTATGTTAGCTTACGGCCTAGTGTCAGGCAATTCTGAAGTTTTGTAAGTTCCTGTGGGTAATAGAATACCCTTTTTCTATCTTGTTGTTTTACTCGTAGTTATTCGAACTGGTAATCAAATTTGATGATTACTGATGTGCTTTTCTATTACATGTTGGTGAGGTTCCATGACGTGTGTCTGCCTAGGTGCATGGATTAGGCGGCTCAGTGGCATTGGCGAGGGGGGGCCCTCTGTTATGTCCTGTGTTTTGGACTATATATTTTGTGGATGACTATATGACACCTTGTATGATTCGGATGTATGTCATGATGGTTGTGCTAGCATGACTTATCATTATATTATTATATTATTATTGTGGAACTGCAATATTTTGGGAAAGGCTAACCATCATCTGTAGGGTATGTGAGCCCCAAAGTCATGGAACATGACGAGGTGCTAAGTTAGGTACAAGAAATGTATTTTACTACAACTATTTGTGTGTTAGAGTAACATGGGTGAAGGAGCTTACGATTTACACCGGTTGAAGACCCACATGAAGTCCGTCTATTAGAGTTTGATGCCACTCAATGATGTTGTGTAATTTCTATGACACTGTAATTATTGCTTGTATATGGTATTTGGAACAGGTAACTACAACCCTTGTTTAAATTCTCGCATCATCTTCATGTAACTAATAGGCGAACCTAGGCAAATTATTTAAACGAAGTGGTAAGAATATGATGTGTGCAACAACATGCAACCTCAAAAGTATAGCAAGGGTGTGCTTCTTCTATAGTTTGGAGTGATCATTGCATTTTAAAAGTCACCGATCATACTCTTAGGGGAGGTTCTGCCTCTATCATGACTAAGAATTTTTTTATAGAATTCTTTTAAGTCTAAGATCCGACTTTATAATATAAACTCAACACACATTCTATGAAAAGGAAGCCTGGTCTCCACCTTAAACCTCCACGGAAGGTTGAGATCCATTTATGTAAAGTTCATACACAATGGCCCAAAGAGTACTTTCCAAATTATAATATTACGATTTGGTTCATCCCTTCAAGCCAAATTAAGGTTTTAAAACTGACGATTGAGAAGCTCATGCCATAAACTAGGAGGAATACAACAGTAGACCACCAATCGTAGGACCACCCACTTGTCCCGAGGATACCTCAAACATGGCAGTGATGACTTACGAATCCAGTCATGATAATAGATACAAGTATGGTTCAGAGTGATAGGCCATAGGTCAAACAGATAATTGGCGATCAAATTATCAATATAGTAGATGCAAAGTGCTCAGCATGTCAATCAGATAAGTCAGCAGCCAAGTAGGCACATAAGCAGACAAACAGGCAAGTTAACACTGAAGAAGTTTGACAGACTAATAGCTATGTGGGCAAATAGTAATAGACATTAGATGCCTTGGTGTGCAGTTAGATGTAGTTCCTTGGGGCACGTTTCCATGATGTAGAGAGCCTTCCTATAACCTTACGAGCCTTGCTTGTGAGTTTACCACAATGGTAATAGCTAAACAAGTTAAGATAGAGAACTATAGATTGATACAGGATGAGCGGTTACAAATCATAGACAAAATGATGTGACACTATTAAACCATACCATGGGTTCTCATTGACCGGATTGGAGATAGTAGTTCTTTGGGATATGTGTTCCCCATCCACGAGAATGTGCGTAACTAGTACTCAATTGAGAAACACTTGTCGACTATTTATTGATTGCACTAGATCCATAGGTTCCGTCCATTGGGATGTCACTATTATTATTTCCGAGATGATGATCAAATCCACATAAAACGATAATGCTAGTACTTCAAAGCATACGATGCCTCAATCTACCTTATATTTTATGGAACCTTACCTTAGATTACACACTCCTTAGTCAGTAACTCTAGATACTCACACAATAGACATGATCATCTAGGCAGCTTCCTTTGAGTGGGCATCTTTTTAGGGTTTCTCAATAGATTAGCTAGGTCAAATAGTTTCTATGTCTTAGTTTCCAAAGCTAGTCACGATGCCTATGATCTTTAGGAAATTTCCTTAGTATAATCACATATCAGAGGCAACCTCTAGACCACCTCAAAACTTGAGCTGAATGTGGTGGGTTCCTCAGATTGCCCTATTCTATGAGCACACCTTGGACAACTTTTATCACGATGAGCATGATTACATACTCCGGATATACATGCATATAAGCATGTGTTATATGCATGTTAGACCAGTACCAGAGACATGGCCAGCATCATTGACTAATCAGATTAGCATGTTTTGATGATTGCACATCAACATATCATGATAGTCCCGTGTCTCCAGTTGTTAGAAGATTATTACCTTATTGTGCTAAATTTCAAGATGAAATTTTTCTAAGGAGGGGAGGTTGTAAATCCTATGCCTTCGGCCCGATGTTTTAGTTGTGGTTCACCGTGTGGACCAACAAGTAGCATGTTAGTTAGTTTGGTGCGACCACTCACATGTCATGAGAACCATGTTATGTTTGTATGTTATTTAGTCAAGGCATTGGTTGCAACCGTTTTCAGTATCATTCGGTTGATCATCAAGAGCCAACGCACATGTTTTATCATTTGGAGCCAGGGCTCACATGTTACAACTTCATGGAGCTGAGGCACACATGTATAACTTCAGCATCTAATATTGTTCCATGTAGCTTAGTAGCTTAAGGTCATGTTTATGTGTGTCACGTATTAAATTAGTCATAGATAATTTGTGAGCCCATTAATCATGGCACTACCTTATATTATTTTCCTTATAGGCCATTTTATTGTGGATCAAACCATAGCTCAAAAGCCCTTCTATTTCACATTTTCTGGCCCTAAAGTTGCAGTGCTCAGACCGGAGCCACGACACTCACATATAAAACAATGAGAAAACCAACAAGCCAACTCAAGGCCAAGATTGTGGCACTAACCCGCATACCTTTTTCAAATATTCCTAGACTCATCTAACTCCGTCTATATAAACCCACCAATCTTCTCCAAACCCTCATTTGCACTTCCCATCACCCTCTTAGCCTCCAAACCAGCCCTCCACTTGATCTCTGGAAGCTTCCATGGTGTTTCCAAGTTGATCTCTCTATCAAAGTTGTATCTCCTCTCACTCCATTCCCCTTGCTTTTATTTCTATTTTTCCATCATTTATGATATTTTTGTTTGACATACATGGTGGATCATTTAAATCATGTTAGAATCATGCTACATCATGATTTTGTGACTTTTGTTGATGAATTTTGTAAAACCCGGCTTCGGGTTAGGATATTACCCGCTTGTATTTTTGCTTGGTTTGGGCCAATTTAAGTCGTTTCGAGCGAGCCTGAGGGAGACTAGTTTTTGAATCATGAGTATGAGGCACAAATAGCTATATGAGCATGTTATACTGCATACAATAGTTTGAGATAGGCTATAACAGAACATGAGTTATTATTGTATATACAGGGTATCATTGATTTTTATTTATTTATTTATTTATTCGTTGCATGTATGTTATTATTTATTTGTATTTAATTGTGTATTTTGAATTGGTTAACTATGATGAGTATGATGTTATTAGTATTCACGATTAATTAAAAATAACTATTTATTTATTTATTTATTTATTATATATTTATTCATTTAATTATTTATATGTTTACTAACATGAGTATATTTGATATTTACTCGTGTTTAGCCATATATTTATATAGTATATGTTATTATTGTTTATGATTAGGGTATTGATTATTTTTATGTATTTATTATTTATCTATTTATTTAGGACTGTATGCATTTATTTATTTATTATTTGTTATTAGTCATTTCCTTTATTATGTCAAGATTGCTTGCTATATGTTTAGTTGTAGGCTTATTTAATGGTCATATTTATTATGATATACTGATGATGTGAGCACACACTACGAATATGCATTATATAGAGATGTCAGTATTTTACTTAGTAGTGGGCTTTAATGTAGGTTTTGGAGTCTAAACTCTCCATAGAGGAAACGCCACGCTTGGAGCTTGGGCCACAGGTTCGTTAGGACTCTTCTCACTTTTTATTACCATACTCTATTACTGGTTTGATTTTTAGATCATAGGACATGTTAAGTGGCTGTTTTATCGAACCCCACTTAACAAGGGTCATTTAGACGTATTTTACTTCCGTGATTACTAACCCTTAAGGATAAGACCCCTCAAGTTTGATTTTGAAAACAAGATCTACCGCAACTTACCTTTGGGCCTATTATATAAATCTCTTCCCAGGCCTATATAAGATTTTCTCAAGTCTTTTGGTGAGATCTGAGATAGGGGAAAATTGACTACCACGTCTTGAGATAAGGCACGTATTAGTCAAAGCGGGCTCTGGATTTGGTGAGCGTTTGTTCCATTCCCAAGGGATTCCACCTTTATGTTCCTCAAACCCAGAGAAGTATGGAGGTTCATGGGTAATGTAATGGAGCACATGCCTAGACTTATGGTTTCAAAGGGCAGTGAAAATGCATGCCTAAGAGTACTCGACCTCTATACTCAGGGCTAAGAGTGATATGGAAGATGTAAAGGGCCGAAAGAAAAGAAAGTCATGTTTAAGGGATAATTTTAAAGATGATGAAGCATGAGATGAGATAGAAAAGGGACGCTGTCATGCGAGGTTGCCAACACCTAATTAATGCCCTTATGAGAGATTTTATGGAGTATACAAATATTTTCACTTAACAGGAGGATGAGCTCTCCTATGCCAGTTTGACTATTAGTTATTTCTTGACCAATAACACTCATTACTGACGTTTTCATATTATATATATATATAGGTTTCATGATTCTTAGTCGCTTTGGTGGGAGGACAGATAAACACTACACACACTTGAGTTCATTACAGTTATTTTCTTTTCACACTTGTACTTATATTTGATGTATTTTTTATGCATATTTAACGCTATCTTCCATTCTCTTGATACCAAACGGGTTACTTCAATCTATATTATTAATCGAGTCCAATAGACTGATTCTTTTACACATGATTAGACTCGATCACGACATTTCTGATCTGGTTCTTATGTGAACTGAAATTGGGGTGTTATTGTGTTTTGTCTTTGATATTTATGCATTATCTATTGAGAAGACAGATTTGTGACATTTTGATGATAAAAAGTTGGAATCATTTTGCATGTTCGTCCTTGTTCTTTGTATATTTAATGATTTTGATTTTATTTAAATTTATTTGGGTGTAAATAGACCCCTTGATCATATTATTTGTTAAGTATTGTGTTGTGCTAAATCTGTCTAATTGCCTATTTGACGAAATAACATTTATGTTTGACAATCTTATTCATCGAGTTTTTGCTTGAAATTTCTATGAGAACCTTTTATAGATGTTAGAATTAAAATCCAATTAGTTTCTTCTAAATTGGAGTTCTCCTAGTATTTGAACAAGATTAAATGGTAACATGCTTTTGTTTTGTTTTCTGGATTGCTAAGTTCTGTAGAAGATTGAGCGATTTATTGGATGACCTTAAAAGTAAAATTTCGTACTTAACCATGGTAGACTCTATCATTTATAAGTTAATATGAGGTGTAATGAAGTTCATCTTGATTAGAAATCCATTTAGTCTGTGACTTAGATTTTAACATGTAATTTATAGATCTGTTAGTTTAATAGACGTAATTTGGTATGGACAATTACTTACATGCCCTCACTTAGGTTATCTCTAATGCTGTATCTTTTCATGATTTTTAGACTTCATTTGGATTGCCAATAAAATCTACTATCTAAATCATGCTATGTTTTTCCAAATTTTTCATATAGTTGGTCTAACTTCATAAAATTTGTTAATGAACCTAAACCCATTATTTTTTCATGAAATAAAATGGACATGTTCATGTGGATGTCTAGTTTAATCATCTGTAATTTGAGGTCATTTGGATGTCTTTTGGATTGTCAAATAATTCCATGAATATGATCATCTTATGTGTATGACTAGCTTATGTGTGGCATGATACTTGTATTGATGTGCATTCTAGCAGTGTATGTAGCATGTTAGAGAAGTTTTTATGTGTAAAACCTGAGACTCGAGTCATAGTTTTATAGACGTTAGCCAATTGGTTCGACTCTTGTTTGAGTTGGTTTAGCTTTCAGAGCATGTGCGCAGGCTGAGGCCAACCGTGTGCACGTGTTATGAAGGTTCATGTACACCCAAGTATTCGATGATACCGCCTGATACGCATCAGCATATTGCTTTATCAGTGGATATGAGAGTATACAATTGATGGTTTGTTTTTTTTCATTTTGTGACCATAGAATTAGTTTAGGCCGTATAACGCATTAGGACACGTATCTCATATTCGGGTGGGTTATTAGTTATAGTGCATGCCATTTGGATGTTGTAGTGCCATTTAGACCGAGTTTTTTAGTTTTTTTTAAATATTTTTTACGAGTTAGTTAGTATTTTTTACGAGTTAGTTAGTATTTTTTTAAATATTTATTATGAGTTAAGTTCATGGTTGCATGAATCGGAATCAAAATCGGAATCGGTTTTCCAAGGAGTCTGAATCGGTCTGAATCAGCCAATAATCAGTTTTTTTGAATCGGTCTAAATAAATTTAATCGGTCGTATATAATAATTTGATAATGTATAACATAAATATATAAAAATTAGATATTGGTGTTATTTTGATATTACTCTCTGTATTATAGTTTATGATATTTTTTAATATTTTTTGAATTTTTTTTAAGTTATTCGGAATTAATTATTATTTTTAACTCGAGTCGGACTCGAGTCAATTTTTAATTACGAGAATGCCATCCTT
>JAVDBV010004579.1:0-13027 GCA_032619315.1 Piper longum | reverse complement strand
CGCGGGCCGGCGATCCGGGGGTGGGGGCGCGCCGCGATCGGGTCCCGAGGGGGCACGGCGGCGCGGGCGCTCAAGGCGGCAAGGTCGCGCGGCGGAGGTCAGGGGAGAGGCGGTGCTCATGGCGGCGGGGTCGCGTGGCGGAGCGGCGGCTGCGGCGCACGATGGCGGCGGCAGTGAGGAGGGGTAGGGTTTTTTGGTTAGAGTACATCTGGATCGTCCTTATGATCGGACGGTCCAGATCGGGAGCGATCCCAAGAAATTTTCCTAGGATCGATCCCAGGCTACCCCTCCTCTATATATATATACATATATACATATATATATACATATATACATATATATATACATATATACATATATATATATATATATATATATATATATATATATATATATCTTTTATCTTATATAAAGAGTGTTCACATGCTTCTAATGATTGGTCCACTTAAAATCCTTAAGAAGCGTACTAATGTAGACGTACAAACATTGGGCAAGTACTCTACATGACAATAAGAATTTGCCGATTGGGCTTGAAGCCGACTTTGATCAAGAGTTTTTACGTTGAAACATACAACATTTTATACTGAAACTACTGACTGAGGCAGAAGAACATAGCCCTAGTTTATCAAGATGGGTTCTTAATTGAAATCCTGGCCATTTTGGGCTCTTAGGAACAAGAATCAGAGGCACACTACTCTAGCATTTAATCATTTATCACACTTGTTTTGTTGGGCTAGCATGTAAAGTTCATGTTAATATAAAGCTATTCCCAAGTATGCTCCACATGATCAAAATTAGTTGCGCTTAAGCTATATTGACGACTTCATTTAACAGAAGAGATGTGCGAAAGAGTTTCAATCCGCAGAAATTTTACTTCTTTTCACTATAGAAGTGAAAGATGATCACGGTTCCGATTGCTGTTTGATTTACTACAGAAATGCCTCTCGCAGATTTTCTCTTCAAACCGACGGACAGGAAACTGCAGCGTTGGAAATTGACAAGCTAGCCATTAGCCATAAATTGCAACTGAAAAGTTAGAATGCAACAATTAAGTTAACACATCATAATTTGCATGCAAGTATTTTGTTCTCACCGATAATTAATATATTGACCATGAAATTGGGTGTTCCATGAGCATCACTGGTTTTGGCAATGTTCCGAGGAAGTTATCAGTTACCGGCAATCAAAGACTGGAACAAATTCACATTATATATATTTCTGCGTACCTGAGTTAGAGCAAGCCAAGTGCCTTCAACTGTTGCACATGTTCAGGTGGGAGAGACGGTGGGTTCCACTCTCCTTCGATAATCTCGCCATCAACATCTTCTACCACATATTCCTTTCATAGGTACGAACCAAAAGTAAATTTCGACAGGTGAATGGCTACCAATGAAGAGATGGCATCCACAAGACTTAGAGAAATAAAAGATTCAAGCCGCTAGGATAATCATTTTCTAGAACGGAGATTCCTTGAGCTAATGAGCTTTATAAATATATTTAAAAAAAAATTGAACTAATAAATATCAGGAAAAAAAAAGAGAGAAATGCACATAAAAAAATAGTTATAATCATAGAATCAAAATGCTGCAATGATCTGATGCACAATCCTTTAAAGCCAAAAAGGTTCTAAATGAAAACAATGACTCTTTTCACAAATTTCTTTAAATGGGCAAATTGAAAATGCTATCCCACAAAATAAAATTCAAAAGAATGAACAGTCAACTTCAGCTTCTCATCAATGATAATGACCAAATAGCTGAAAAGAGAAATGCTCGCAATGAAGCCAAAGAGAGAGCATACCAATGCTTGAACAACATTCAAAAGGAGTAGAAATCATTAAGCAAACTTTAAAGAATAGCAGAAGCTATAGGAGCAAAAATTGAGTTTCAAATTAAAAAGACACAGGTCAGAGTGCCACTGTCCACCTAGTGGTCATGGATTTGAGTCGTGGGACCACCCACTTGCAAAAATGCAGGCTTAACCTTAAAAGGTAAGATTCTTCCCTAGACCTCACACATGTGGGAGCCTTTGTTCACTAGGCCCTTTTTGAGTTATAATGGACTGATAGTGTGATCTACACCATATTAGTGGACAGTACATACAACATACTTAGCATTAAGAAAACTAAACATTATGCAGTCACATACCATTAATTTTTCAACGTACTAACTAATAGATGAATGGAACTAAAAAGGGTTATCCACAACCAACACAAGAAACTACAAACAATCCACTGCCTAACAACCTATAAATAATGGTATTTATCAAAAACGATTTACTAAGACAAAATAATTGCATGCAAATAATGAAATTTTTATGGCCAGATGCCCTTCCTGACGCCAATCCTCCTTTATCCTGGGCAAAGCACAAGCATTGGCAGAGTTCTATAAACAATGATATTTATCAAACTAAGACAAATTTCACAGACGAGCTCAACATGAACATTATACACGTTTACTCACTTTGGTTAGCATCCTTTTTGCAAGTATATGGTAATGACGCTGCCAGATCCTCTGACCTACCATTGTAGCCACAAGCACACTATAAAAAATACCAATGAGAGTGAATAATCCCAGCACGATCAGACCCATGATGAGTAATAAAGGAAGGCCAGCTTCCCCAGCTCCCCCCAAGCAACCACATTCACCAGCAGTGCTTGCACAGCTTTCAAAACATGTTGTGCAATCTGTCCACATACACAAGGTCCCAGGCAAATGGCAATCTGCACACATCCTGTATAGTAAACATGATAAACAGTCAAAATCTTGAAACAGACACGACGTTATGCCTCTGCACATGTACACCGAATCCAAGTTCCACAATTGACAAACACTTAAGAAAAAAGAATGGAGTAATAACCAGATACCATTTACAATAAATAGGACTTGGACGATTATGGAATGATGGAAATCCAAAAATGTATCATAAAACTTTACCCAGGATGACAGCAGCATAGACATAGTTCACGACATGGTTGGGCTAAATCATTCCGTACGCGTCTATCATAACAGGTAATAAAACATCCAGACAGTCCAAGCAAAGCAAAAAATAACAATGCTCCTGCACAGTTAACAGTAAGCTAAGTCCAAATAAATAGTTTGATTACAGTCATTAACCACCCAACGACCACTACAAAAATGACGAAAGAGCAAACCAAAATCATCCTAACTATTAAACACTAGTCGTTTGGCCGCACAATAATGTTAAATTCATGCTTCTATTAATCTTATTCAGACTCGTACAAAACGTTAAATCAATATAAAGTACAATCATATTTAAATTTCATTATTTTCTATTATACTTGCCTCATTTAGTATTCCTACTTATTTTTAATATTTAAAAACATTTAAATCAATTTAATGTATAATATTAACTGTACTAGAAGTACAATATTTTTTAAGTATCTTTTGTGAACTCTTGACGAGAATATCTCAAAAGATTATATTCAAGACGGGATGGGATTGCTCCCTCCAAATAAAGGCATAGAATCTCCAATTTTTCTCCTAATATTTCAACTTATAAAATTATAAGAAAACAGGGGATGCAAAAAAAGTTACTCTAATAACAAATAACAAATCGGTAACTAAAAAACCAGCAAGCAAAACTATAGCCACACAAGCTGCTTTTATTAGAAAACAAAAACAAACCTACTAGACTGCATACGCTAGCCAAGAGGAATCAAAGCAGCCGTCAACTAAGGGTTGCATAACATCATTGGCTCACAAATCGAGCTGCACGATTATTTAACTTACAAAATGTCTAGTTTTAAAAATGTAGACTATATTCTTAAGAAAGAAATTATAACCAAGAAATGCCAATCATATAGTGAAAGATGTATGTTATTCTTATGCGTAAAGGAAGCAACTGATTAATTTTGTGAAAATAATGCTATCCTTCAATCATAACCAATACTCATGCAAGCCCCGACAAAAGGACGAGGGTTGCCATCAGGAAGGGCATCCAGCCATCAAAACTTTGCCATTTGTAATGACATGGATCCTAGTACCCCACAACTTTTCTGTATCAGGTGGGTGAAGAAGAAGAATGTTTCGTTAAAATGAAAAATAAAGCTATTTTCTGTACCTCAATATTTACCATACTTGTTAACAACCCTTGTAAGAAATCTTAAACTCAATTTTCGCACATAGCAAACTCACAAATTACACTGCTATCTTTGGAAGTGCTAACTATTTCTTACCTTCCATCTTTGAAATGTGTTTTGGTGCATGTAGCAATTACATTGTAAAGAAAAGGCTATTGCAATTAATGAATTGTGTATTTCACCTTCTTGCATTTAGGATGTATGTCAGTGGGTTTAAAATGATAGATCTAAAAACAATCTGGTAGAGATTTTAAACACACTAGGGTTTCATATATCAATGTATCATGTTGAACGAAAAGTACAAAAATTCTTAGACCATAAGAAAGATTTAATTAGTATTTCTAATAATCATAATATCATTAAACAAATATGAAAATTTGTGATTAACCCGGTCATATTTCCAAAGTTGACATCTGTTAAAGTGGGCTCATGGGCTTCCTATCTAAAATAGCTAGTCACTTTGGAAGTCGTAGGAACCCACATATATAGAAGACAGCACCCATCTCATATAGAGATGTGGAACAATTCTAATACTCCTCCGCATGTGAAAACCAATTGGGCTGCAAGTGGACCTATGTTTGCACCTCGTTTGGGCTTGCATCTTTTTAGATCATTTACAAATGTGGTCAAGATCCTCTGCCCGTGCCTCTTTTTGGGTCTTATTCCAGACGTGGCAAATGTACCGGAAGAAAGTGTCAATGATTGGTCGGTTGCCTCTAGTACCAAGTTAAAGTGGTCCATATGTTTCTATCTAAAATGACTAGCGACTTTGGAAGGCGTAGAGAGCTTGCGTGTTTTTTGTGTGAAAATTCAGTCTTAGATATTGTGCTTATATCTAGGAAAAGTTACGTCTCTTTTCAGTAAAATATCGACTATATACCAGTTTGGGGGGCTTGCAAAAGAGAGCAGCTAATGAAATTTTAATGATCTTACCAGTATTGATGCAATCCTAATCGAGGTGGAAAACAATCAGGTTGTCTAAGTAGAAAAATATAACCCAAAAATATGCCTCCTATTGGAGAATATAAAAAATAATACTCTGATTGTAATGGTTAACAAAGAGGACTACAATAAAAAGTTTAGTGCTCATCTCATCTAGGTTGGGGCTGATGGCAAAGATGTTGCAATAAGCTTGTTAAAGCATCAAAAAACTATGCATTACTATCTAAGACCTTTTAGCCAATGTAGAGGTTATTGCAAACAAAGCTTATGGTGAAAATTACAAACTAGGACAAAATGATAAATGAGTGAATTAGTTGTAGGAAGAGTCATCAACAATTATTTGACCTTTAAAGTCATCACCAAATTGGTGGAAATGAAAACATCACCATCCCATCTTCTATTTACTTCCATTGTAGGCAAAAATTGGATGCAGACACGATAATCAACACATGATTTAGTAAGAGACAAGAAGATTCATGCTGCATAATCAAGACATCCAAATTGTACGTGGGCAAAACCTTACTAGTTTAAACCCATTTAAATTGGAAGATGACCATAACATTATTGTCTTTGTCAATTCATTTATTATTACAATGACAATAAACCGTAGTTTAACTTTAAAAATGCCCGATGAGAATTAGGAATAAAACCTATCAACTATAAACATACATCTTTAAGAACACTGCATATGATAATATAATATAGAAAAATCTATTTGTTCCAATAAATTGTCATACAATGCCAATATCTGATGAAGAGATATCCAATATTTCTTAGAAACAATCAGACAAGCCCAAAGATTTATCTAATCTTAAATAGATCATGGGAAGTAGAGAATCCTAGTCTATTTGAATCTTACATGTTCTACAAGCTCACAATAGACTTTGATTCAAATTAGGAGAATAGTTAAACTTTGTTAATCTCTAGTAACTCCCAATTCCCAACTTGAGTCATCATCACCATTAATGACACCTTACACAGATAGAAATGGCAAAGGTTTATAATTGATTTGATTAATATCATAATCTTATAGATGACATAAAATCCATGCAAAAATAAAGTGCTAACTTTTATGCCAGATACCCCTTCTTGTCACAATCCTTGAGAGAAGGGGAAAATAAGATGGAAGTGTTTAAGATCATCATCATATACAGCTGCAAATTCTGCGACAAGCATAATGAGATGATTGTTAAATCTAAAATGCTATTATGGCTATTTATGTTGCAAAGATGATATGAAGAAACCCAGCTTGCCTCTCCCACAAATCTACGCAACATGTCCAAACTTGAGTACACATGAAACATTCAAGTAGAAATGTCAGACTCTAGATACACGGCTGCTGTTGAAATATAAGAAAATTACCACATATATAGTAAAAAGTGATTCCACTTTCAAAGCCCCACGCCAATCTGAGCCAATTCTGCTCAAATTTGTCAATTTGGTAAACCAAAGACGCCAAAGAAGCTATCACCTGCACGAAAATTGTGACAGATAAATATTTATATAATCCCCAAGCATCAAAGAATTAGAAATGAATTAATTAAAAAGAAGCAATCTCAAAAGAAGATGGACGGCTTACAAGCTGCACAGAAGCAAAAATGAAAAGAATATCTCTAGTCACAAAGAAACGAAACTTCAAAGTTCTCCACTTCCTGTCTGCAATAACATGCACTCTCAGATAATAAGGAGCTTTACAAGTTGTGCAATGGGAAAAAGCAAACCCTTCCTGCAGAAAATTATTTTGATTATCAAATAACAGAATCAATGATCAAGCATGAAAGAGAATAAGTAGCATGCCTAATTATTTGCTCTACATACTAGAAGCATTCAAAGACTCTAGACGGAACACACCTTTACAGCTCGCCAATGATCCAGGCATGCACGGTGCACATACTTTGAAGTCCCTTTGCATCTGCAGGGAGCAATAAAATCCCTACCTGCAATTAAAAATGATAAGAAGGGTAATTTCATAAGATAATGAATAACAAGACAAAAAAACTCATAGTTTTGGACACCCTCTCCTCGCAAGAGGTCCAGGATTCAAATCTCAGCATGAGCCAGCGCTCAACCCTCTTTCCTCCCAGCCATCATTACCGTTGATAGTAATGGGGAGTGCAGTGCTAAGAATACTAGTTCAACTAACTGAGTGCATGAGTGTGTTACTCTGCTTTTTTTTTTTACTAAAAAAAAACACCCTAAAAAATTTCGTAATGGTGTTTCTTAGTAATAAGATTGATGATCCCAGTGATTTTGTGGTAATTAGTTTTTATTATTTGCAGTAAAAACTATCGAAACGCCTGGGATTATCAATAACTCCTCTGAGAGGCATCATTAGCCAAAATAACCAACAGAGGGATGAACAAGGCACAACACCAAAAGTCTATTTATCAATCTCCGGACTCAAAATAGGGGCAGGTTTCAAGATGGATTTAAGAGTGGGTAGAGGGGGTCTCTTAACGCCTTCTTTTTCTTCTCATTGGAGTTATTTCACAAGGACTTGTCATGGTACGGAAGAAGGGGAGAACAAGACGCTCGTCAAAGTTGCATTTGCAAGTGAACAAACGAAAGAAAGATCAAACAGAAAATTGGGAAGAGAACGATGACAATACCTTCGGAGTCCAGACAGATACGGCACTGTATTTGATCGCCGGGACCAGCTTCGAGGTCGATCTCGCTGGGTTCGGCAAGCGGTGGAGAAGGGGGCACCAGCGGGGCGGAGGTCTCCCCCCTATCGTCGCCCATTGGAACGGGATGGAGGAGGTTTTGGATGGAACGGATTTGATAAAAAAATGGATGCAACTCAAAAGGAAAAACTCAAAACCCACCGGGAGAATCAGAATTGTGAGGGAGAAAGAAAGGAAAAAAAGAAACCCAGAAATTGCTTCCCCATTTGCTTTTGCCGTCCAAGTCACGGCCCAAGGGGGGGAGTTGGTAGTTGGGGCTTGCCCTTCGTTTCTTGATTTGGTGCCCAGCCATTGACACCGGCGCATTTGCTTTCTTATTGAAATCGTGTATTCACTTGCACGAGCAGACTGTCAAACGTCAAACAACACGGATGGAATAAAAAAACACTGCCAAAAACCAAACCGAACTAAGAGAGAGGGGATAAGTTTTTAATTTGGTTACTTTACTTAATATACGGTTAAAACCAAACCGGACTAATTTAATCTGGCTTATTTGGTTTATTATTGTTTATATTTCGAATTATATTTTGTTATCAAACAAGTTCGGATTTGCAGTTCAGATTGGTTTTAACTAAACCGATCTAATGACCAGCCCCAAGACTAGCCCTAACACACACGCCAACTCTCCAATTTGTTAGCTAGCGTTCCCACCACAGGTGGGTTGATAGCATGCACTAGGTAGACTGAACCCTAATTTCTGGAAGATTGGAGGATGACTTAACCAATGCTCAATCATTAAGGTTCAAAAATTAATTTCTTATCATATTGTGTGCCCCCAATGCCGCATAACTAAATACCCTCCCTCCCCATACTCAAAGAAGGAAAAATAGAAAGAAAAAAATAGCTATCAAGTATTATCTGTGATGTTAGCCATTAGGAGAATAGATTTGTTGTATCACTCTAGAAAATTTTTTATCTGTGTAAGTCACCATGATTTATCAAATTTAACTAATTGCAATTGTGTCCTCCAAATTCTATAACGAGTGGTTATTGACGCCAATTACAAGGCTGCTACAGAAAGTTTGTTGTAGCACTTGCTACATAAAATTTTTTTCCATCCATTAAACACAATTAACATTAGAGTGATAGCATTTATTTATTACAAAAATTTCAAAAATATCATTGATGATATTTAATGGGTAGTAGTTGTTTAAAGCTAATTATATCGCACAACCATATTATAATAAAATAGTACTAAAAAATAATATCACTTGTAGTTGGTACTCTGATCTGTTTATTGACTATTAGGGCGCGAGCCAGCTCGTGAGAATTTAGCGTTCAGTTCGGTTCGACTCGACTTGAAACTCGACATTTAAATACTCGAACTCGAATTCGACTCGAACTTGAATCGTACGAGCCGAGCATAAGTAAGGCCGTATTCGACTCAATTCGACTCGGTTATAACTCGAATTCGACTCGAACTCAACTCGATAAAATGATATAATAATATAGTTGGGTTCGAATCACACCAACTTTATTTTTTTAATTGAGGTAATTTTGACTTTTAATCAAGCCGGGTTCGAGCTCAAAGACGTAAAAAATATTCGAGTCAAGCTCGAGCATATATGCTCAAAACTCGTTCGATCTCGAGTCGAACTCAAACGAACTTCAAACTATTCGAGCCGAACTCGTTTAGCACTCCTATTGACTATAGATGGTACTTTTTCATGATAGTTTTTTCTCGTATATAAGACTAGGGACATGGGTACTTGCAAAGCCTCAATGTAATAAAAAGTGGTTTAAGGCTCTGATTTAATAAAAGGTGACTCTAGAGTCCCCATATATAAAAATCCCTTCAATGCATATTTCTGTAAATAATCTTAGATTCATTATCATATCTATCAAAATAAAATTCAGTATATTAATAAGAGTTTTTCTCTATATCTTAAATTTCGGTTAACCACTTATGAAGAAATAAGTTGGTTCATCTAAATTATTACAACTATTAAATCTAAATCAAAGGAAAGCACATTATTAATATAAAAAAAATTTCATCTCAAATAACATTTTACATAGGGCCGAGCATTTAGTTATTCGGTTCTAAATTGATTGAACTGAATTGCCATATAGATGTTTGGGTTAGCTAACCTAAACCAAACCAAAAATGTTTTGCTTTGATTAGTTAAGTAACTAAAAAATTGAAATGGAAATATTAGAAAAAAAAAGCTTCTCCGAACTTAAGAACCTTAGTTTTTGATGTGTTAACATCAAAATTATACCTCTAGACTTAGCCTATATGTGTACCAATGACATTAACCATATAACTGAGTTTTTTTAAAGAAAATATTAGTTATTTCAGCTAGTCAAGTTTGGTTTAGTTCTGAACAAGATATTAACACTCTCTCTAGTAGTATCCCCGACTTGCCCAAGACCGAACAAACTTAAATTTGGAACCCAACTATATTTTGGTTTAGTTCAATTCAATCTTGGCTTTTCACCCTCATTATGCTCATCCCTAGAACTACTATAATTCAATATATTTTATAAATACAGGCACAATATTTTATGGAGAACTAAAATAAAGGCGGCTAACGTGGGAAAGACCAATAAGTTTGATCTCCATAATATTTAAGACCCTTATAACAATTGCAGGTGGATAATAGCAGAAACGATTAAAGCACGATAAAAGATAAACCAATAAGTACAAATAATAGATGAAGCAACCCAAATTTAAACTTACAAAGTTACTTGCTTTGACGAATTTAAACTCACAAATTACTAATGTAAAAGCTCAGCCCAATTAGTTTAAACGGATAGGTTTAATCATCTCTTTAAAAGTGATTAATCAAGTTGAAGATCTTAAATATATCCCCACTAATATATTTAATCTTACCCCGTTATGTATTAGATGTGAAACTAATTTAACTTTGGAGAATATTACATTCCACCCACCTAATCAGATTTACCTAACAACTAGATCAGAACTGTTATGATCAAGTTGACTCACGTCTAAATCAATTATTCAAAATAATTCGAACAAGAAATGGTTCGAAACAACCCTCTCGACTCTTAAGAAAGAAAAACACCACTAAATATGCAACAACCACTCAATAAGAAAGGAAGAATGGGTGTGTGTGAAACAACCTAATAAGAAATTACGTGCGACGACATGAACACTCAACGTGTAAGAAAAGCCAAAATATAAATGAATAAAATATAGGAATAAATACATCAAAATAACTACGGAAGCTAAAGTCTAAATATCTCATCGAGATACTTGATATCATGTCTGATATATACAAAAGCTAGTGAGTGCAAACAACACAATACACCATATAAATACGTATGTAAACACACATCAAACATAAGCAAAAGAACGAAAGAAAACAACAGCGCACTGCGCACAAGTGTGTGTAGCAATTATCTGTCCTTCCACCAAAGTCATCCAAATACACAAGAAAACAAGGCCTTCATTTAAAATAGGAAAAGCTTCACCAGCGAGTGTCACTAGTTTGGAAAATAGCTAGTACAATCTGACAATATACAAGGAAGGAAAACCAATATATATATTTCCATGAGAATACTCAAAGGTCATCTACTAAGGAACCATCAAGCTGCACACAAAATAGCATCCTGAATTGAATCGGCATTGTGCTACTCTCTACAAATGCCTCTCTAAATAATATCATATAACTTGTTCCACTTCCAAAAAAAACACATGTCCTAAGCCCTCTCCAAACCTTCATATAACTCTTGGGCCAGAGCGCAAAGGCCGAATAGTCTCAGGTAGTCACCTTTACAGATACTACAACTTTGGACATGCGTTGTACACAATAGTAGTCGTTTATTCCACACCTCTCCAGGTCTGAGGAAGCATAAGACATAGAGATGTTAGGATCCCTTAGAAATGAACAACCCTATCACTAATCCAGAACCAATTGTAATCTGTATATGTGCCTGCTCACGGTATATGCAAGGTCAAGTCCACGAACTCTCAACTCACTGAAAACCCACAAAAACTATATATAGAGCTAAGAAGGGGATCATCTAAGTAGATTCAAAGACAACCTAAAGTGGAGCTAAGTTTGAAAACAACATAAGGGATCTTATGTTAAAGGGTTATTAATCACGAAAGTAAATTATGTCTGGATGGCCCGTGTTAAGTGAGATGTTTTTTTAAATAGCCACTTAACATGTCTTACAATCTTGAAATCAAAACCACGATAAAGTAGAGTGATAAAGTTGAGAAGAGTCCTAATGGAAATAAAGTCCACGCTCCAAGAGTGTCGGCATACCTCAATAAAAGATTAACAACTTTATATGAAGCATGGTCGTAGTTTGTGCTCACATCAACAATAACGACAACAATCAACAACACCAAATGAATTAACAATCAACAATCAACAATCAACAACATCAAATGCTTGGCACGTAAATTGAGATATGATAAGTAATTAATAAATAGAAGAGTAAAACAAATCAAATAAAAAAAAGAACAATAACGAGTAAACATCACGACAATAATAAATGACAAACAAAACATGCATGAAAATAAATAGGTAAATAAATAATAAATAGTAATTAAATAAAAAAATAAATAGATAAATAAATAGATAAGCTTGTGAATCAATAGATTAATAATAAACAAATAAAAATCAATAATACATTCATAATGAATAATAATTATAATATAAATAATACTATATAACTATGCGACTAAATGCGTGTGAATATAAACCCCAACACGAATAAGTAAGTAAATAAATAAATAAATAAATAAATAAAAATAGAAATAAATAAATAAATATCTAAATGAACAAATAATCAATGACAAGTAATCATGAATAATAGTGATATAATCATCAAATATATGAACATGTAATTAAATGCAATAAATAATAACATATTGTGAGCAAACAAACAAATAAATAAATAACTAAAATTAAACAAACATGAGTATGATTAATATTAATAAGTAAATATTTCATCAATGACAATCAACAATCATACAAGCATGTATCATATATGACGAATAAATAAATACAAGAAATACATCAAATAATGAAGAAATAAATAAATAAATAAATAATATATAATAAATAAAGAAAAACACTCACAACATCAAGACATACCAAAATATGTGAGAATGCATCTAAACTAATATAAGGAGTCTTTAATTACGAAAAATAGTTGAAATGGGCTCAAAATGGCTAAAAGACCGTTGAAAAGAGTCAATCCAGCGAGTTGGGCAGAGTTGGGCCGCGTCAACTCGGTCTGGGTCAGCTGAAATAGTAGGCTGGGTTAGCTCAGTGGGTTCGATAAGTGAGTTGGACGGGTCTGGAGTCGGATAGGATAGGGG
>JAVDBV010004578.1:0-10586 GCA_032619315.1 Piper longum | reverse complement strand
AAATATATATATTGATATGTGAAAATGAAAAAAATAAGGATTGAAATGTCATAATAAATTAGTCATAAATATATACACATTTTATAATAACGAAATATTTAAAAACAATAATAAGCTTACGCATTCCATAATAATAAAATACAAAAAGGCAATAAATAAAATTTATTAAAAATAATTCATAAATATTATTAAATTTAATTAATTTAATAATATTTAAGATCTAGTTTTAGTTAAAATAACCTAATTATTTTTAGGGGTTTTACAATATCCCAACTTGAGAATTTTCATTCTCAAAAATATATTAAAGTCATAATGAAAATTTTCATTCAATTGTCGAATATATTAGATTTTACCCGATAAGTATTAGATGTGAAACTAATATAAATTTTGAGATGGATAATATATTTTCAAATATGTTAGTCATGGTGGTTACAAAGGCTAATTGATGACATCTACGAAACTAACAAAAGTGTATATTTAGACTCGCCGGTAGAGGGGGCAAAGTATTTCATTAGTTTTCACTTAGAATATATAGTGTCTAGTTCTGGAGTAATTAAAAAGGTTCAAAATACTTTCAAAAATTTAAAACTGTTTGCAAAAAAAAAAAGAAATTTTAATGGAGACCCAATGGCAGCATTGGCATGAAGAGTTTTTATGAAGAGATTCCCCGATGCATGAAGAATACATGTTATAAGAGGACTTTGTTGCTTGTAATCTGTTTTCTTTGTTTAACCTTTCAGTTTTTTTTTCCATTATATTATGCTAGGCAAATTTTTTTTTTAAGATTATAATTTTGTTTGATCTTCTTCTGATCTAATTTAATTTGAACCCGCTGGTACAAGTTGTATCGTCTCAATATGTATAAAAAATCAAAATCCACATTGAAAAGATGTACAAGTGACCGAAATACTAGTTGGACCATGGAGCCTTTTCAAATATTTCTTATTTTCAAAGGTCCATTTTATTGCAAGTATTAGTGATTTCGTCACCATCAGCCCCTTTTTTTTGACTTTTTGTTTTGCTTTTAGTGTCGATCATTTGAGGTACATATATTGTTGTATCTTTTGCTTGGAAAGGAAATCAGTCTTTTACAATTACCTTCGTTTTGTAGACATTCTTCACTAGTAAAAAAACAGTCCGGTCGCTAAAGACCATAAATTCGGTCTATGATACAATTTGTGATTGGAATTGCCACCGCATAAGTCGGTGGCAATAGCTAAGGTTAGTGATAAAATTTGCAACCAAAAAGAAATTTAGTTAGCAATTGTCGCAAACCCAATCACAAATTATTTGTAAGTAAGTTTCCAACTGCCAATTTAATTTTAACTTCAGTTCCAAAATGGTGTCTTTTCGATCGCTAAACCTTTGCTAGTCATAAATACGGTCGCAAAAGGGACAGAAACCTATCCCAACCCGAACTCAAAATAACCCAAAAATTTTTAAAGTGATAATTTTTTGTTTAAATTACCTATTTAATAACAAAATTTATAAATGAATAGAGATAATGACACAATATATGTAAAAACATAGAATAGAAATTAAATTAAAAATTGAATTAAATATTCAATATTATAAATGAAATATAAATCAAATATTTAATATGAAAAAACCCTAATTATATTTATATCAAGGGACGAGTGGGAGGATCACGAGGGGGCATCTCACGATCATAATTGAAAGGGCCACGACGTTGTTATCTATATATAATCATCATACAACAAAACATGTGAGCGCCTAAAGTAGTAGTGGACAAATTGATCATCTTTGGTCTAAGCCTCCCCCCTTATTCGTTGGTCTTTTTCTTCAAGAAGTGGGATAAGCTAGCGATCTCAGACCTCATCAAATCCCTCACCCTCATGATCCTCCATTTTCTCCTATCAATCAAACATTAGAAAAATTTCACACATGTACAAATTTCACATTTTATAATTAACAATTTCACAATCAATATTTCGCACTATACATTTTTATAACAATTTCACATTCATCAAGCAGAAAATGCTAGGTCTTCACAAAAATCCTTCTCTTGCAAAATAAAAACAACACAGAAGTTCCTTTAACCTATATTTCTTTATTTAATAGACTGTTGGCAACAATTAAACATTTGACAAATAATAAAAGATAGAATTGCAATGTCATAATACAAATCAAACTAACTTATGTAAATTTAACAACTCCAACATATTTATAAATTAAAATTTAAACTCTGTTCTTATTTAAAACTTATATAACAAGGAGAAATAGTATTAATATTTGTTAAAGTCAATAATAACTTTATTGTAATCTATTTTCCCGGGCTGGCCGCACCTCCATAGCCTCCTCCAGCCCCACTATTTCTACAATTGCCAACCCGATCACTGCACGAGCGAGTATTTTTTAAATATTTTTTAAATTTGCCGTTATTAACCATTAACTAATGGATTTTTTTTTATTATTTTTTTAAAATTTACCACTGTATTTGCCACAGGAATGCAGTGGTTAAAGTTAACGATGGTGGCGGATGGCAGTTGTAGTTTGGCCCTGCTTTCTAGTTTATAATCCGGCATTTAGTCCTCCTTTTATTAAGAAGATTAAAGAACTACTTCAAAATTTTAGAATTTATTAAAAATATTAATAGAAAATGTCATTTTGCCCTGCCTTTTTATAGAAAACGTCAATAATTTTTTTCTTTAAACCTACGTCGACACCAGCGGGCCACGGCGCACACCAAACGAGCTCAGCGTGCCAGTAGCCCGCGGAGGGGGTGGGGATCAAGTTGCAGAAAGAAACAGCCGAACACGAAGAGTCGCACAGGTAATCTTCCAGTTCGACAAACGTTGAAACTAAGCCTCGTCTCCACTCGACAACGCCTATATACACTTGTGAGCGACGACAGTGGTCTACCCAAGTCTTGATGTCAACATATGAACCAGTCTTCTAGAGTAAAATTAGATAACTGCAACCAAAAATAATTTATAGACTAAGCAAAAGATATATGCCCTTTAAATATTGGCTCTTTTTTTTGTCAAAAGAGGCAATCATCTTTTTGTGTTTGTTGATGGTTGAGGTAGGTGGCCGCGTTTCTGGTGAACAAGGATTTTTCTTGGAAGTAGCTGGGCTCGGAGCGGGGTAGTAATTCATTTCTTGACTGCTAGCGCGTCTGGGTTTATTCAACTCGTTCCGAACTTCAACAGAATTTTATATCTTTGGACGATATCAACCATGCTCTTTTTTTTATCGTTGTTCCCACCGTGTTTCTGATCATCAAGATACTTCAGAAAGTGGATCCGCCTGGAAAGTAATTTTTGTTCTTAAAGTTCATTTTTTCTATTTTTTCACATAGTTTTAAAAAAAATTTATTCTAAAAAATTTTCAGAAGATTCGACTTCACTCTATAACCTAGCCGAACAAACTCTATAAATGACTCCACAATAACTTATTTTATAATTGACTTGTACAGGTAAGTTATAAAAATTATCAAATTATATTATCTTTCTTTTACATTAGTTAAATCAATCTATTTCATTAAAGCTCTACTGTATACTAATTTCATATAGCTATTTATTTATATAATAAAAATTTTAATATAAATGACTCTTAATTAGTTTTGAGTCAACTCCAAGTCGGCTCCATTCCATGACATGCAGAGCCGATTTCGAATTTCAATTTTTTAAACTATGGTCTAGGGGTTATTCATCGAACGAGTTGAGTAAGTTGTGTTTAGTTCAAGTTTAATTTATGGTTTGACTTCAAGTTTGAATCTATTATAAGTACTGGTCAACTTATGTTTGACTTTAAGCTAACTTAATATGTACGTACTAGTAGTGCTCTTCTTTTGTATAATTTGCCTGAAAATTTTATCTATTCATCAAATAGAGTTGAGTTAGTTATGTTTAGTTCAAGTTTAATTTATGGTTTGACTTCAAGTTTGAGTCTATTATAAGTATTAGAGTCAACTTATGTTTGAGTTTAAGTTAACTTAATATGCATGTACTAGTAGTGCTCGTCTTTTGTATAATTTTTGGGAAAATTTTATTTTAAAAATCAAGATATCTCAAATTGGAATAAACACATGTATTCTTATTTAAAATATTAATCTATTATACTATTTTTCAACATATGTTGTCTAAAATATAAAATATCGAGCTTTGAATCAAGTAAAATCAAATAAACACAAGTCTAGCTTTAATTGACTTCAAATTAAAACTTTAACTTGAGAGGTGATTTTGAGTTGAACATCAAGCCAAATCGTTAGGAGGTGCCTTGAACATCATCTCTTACTTATTTGTTTTCTTTTATAAAAAATCCCAAGAGTTTGCAGTGTTGAAACTTTATTTAAACTTAAAACCAAAATCTTTATTATTCATCATATCAAATCATCAAGTAAATAAAATTAAATAAGAAAGCGTACCTAAATCCATGGAAATAATATTATTCTTGACTTGTTGAAATTTTGATCTTCCAAATGTTGCACCAGTTCTTCAAAGCCATCATAAATTATAAAACTACAAAATATTATTATTGAGTTTTTGGATGATGGGATGCGAGAAAAGAAAAACTACGGTATAAATTTAGGGACCATAACCGTATTTATATTTATAACCGTATTTATCCTTATCTTTTATAATTCTAATTTAACCTATCATAAATTAGAGATTACGAATAACCAGTATCTACACATATTTATTTAGACTTATCTTAAATATATGATATCTCCACATATTTATTTTTAAATATTAATAGCCTATTAACCTTAACTTTAATAGATCAATTTAATTTAAACTCAAACCTTAACAATAATAACATATGATACAATTATATATACACACACGTCCAACATCTAACAATTAGTTCCATCGGATACAATTATTAATTAGCGCACTCGTTAGCTTAACATTACAACCATTCAAATGGTTATTAGCCAGAGTGTTTCCATTCATTAGTAAATGCCATTTGTTGATCTTTAATACATTTATTTGTCTGCCGGTAAAAGGGTAACAATATCGATTGGATTTTGTACTTTCGCTGGACGTTCTGACGTTCCGAGATATGACAACTGTACTTTGCCGACTCTGTTGTTTGATCAACGGATTATACCGATTTCCGATTTGTGATCTTTGGAAGAAGAAAAATTATATTATTTTTATTTATAATTCTTGTGCCAGATTAAATAAGTTTAATCCTCGTTCACAAACAAAGATATTTCATGAATCATGTCTCCATCATTTGGCGCAAACAAATTAGAAGTTAGAAGCGTGTTGATGGAAAATTCTTCCACGAATCATTCCTTTCCTGATAAAAATTCAATCTATTTTCTGGCTCAAATAGTGGGAGATGAACCAAGGTCAATCTCCACATCAGCACGGCATGTTACTTCTCCAATCGGGCATGTTCATTACCAAACACTTCACAACCTCTTTGTCCTCGAGTGCACATTTCGTATTTGTGATAATGTTCCGCATCTTTTGATTTAGTCAGCTATAAGCTCAAACTTAGAATTGGAGATGACTATTTAGGTTGATTAATGGTCTCTCATGTCATATTTGTTGACTTTAGGTTCTGCATTCTTTAGGCAAGTATTTGTCTGGTTAATTGGCACAGAACCTTCAAGTCAACATTCCCCACTCAGCAAATTGCAACTTGATAAGAAAGGACAGAACAACTTCCATTAACTGTTCCAAGAAAAAATTAGAGTATGAAAAACGTTCATCCCTCCCTTTAATGTAGTACATATTGTGCAGTTTGAAAGCTCAATTAAATTTGTTTTAGTTTCGACCTAAAGCTTGACTCTATATTAAATGAGCCGGGCTTCAACTTGTACATGACTACCTCAGTTTGACTCGAAGCTTGATACTTTAAATAAGAAACAAAATTTTTTACCATATTTTTTGTAATTTTTTTTATATAAATGTAATAAAATTATAAAATATCATTATATGATATCAAATTAAATAAATTTATGCATGATTAAATTGCCTTTTATGTATAACTATGCTGAACTTGAGATATTTCAATTAAAAATTAAAATTTTAATATGAATTATACTATAAAACAATATTAATATATATGAATTAAGGTAGCTCTAACTTGACTCAAACTCGAAATCAAACGAGCTGAGTTTGAGTAGAACAAAATTCGACTGAACTCGCTCAATGAGCACCCGAAGTACATATCATCTTCTTTTATATATAGCAATTATTAACAAAGAACGATACTTTGTTTAATTAGTTCAACATTCCCGTAGCAAGTTGTATGGAAGAAAATAGAAGTGAGCACCAGTAATACAGAAAGTGAGGGAGGTATCTTGCTCATTAGTTGCTCTGGAAGGCTGCTTTCTGAAAGGAGGTATGTTTATGTTACCTCTCGCGTCTATTTCTTATGTAGAAATGTAGTGATTGAATATTTCTATTTAGGGTTCCTTTGGTCGATAAGAAAGTAGTATAAATGACACAAAAATTTTAAAATAATTAATATTAAAAGCAGTTATGTTTAATATATTTGAAATTAAAAATAATATTAAAATTAATTATTTTGTATACAAATTAATTTTAAATCCAATTGAGAGCACAAAATAATTATACTTACCTTATGTGACCCATTCATACGCTTTCTTATGAATAAAAATTTCTTTTTTTTTTCTTATCGATTGAGATAATAAAAAAGGAGGAAATTTTTTTCGCCATTGAAGAGTACTTGTGGGTCATATGAAAGTAGTTATAGTTAATTTAAACACAAAACACATTATTAAAGTATTAATATTTTTTAGAAATACATTATGTTTCAAGAACTCTTTAACTTTTTGTATAAATCATACTTTATATGTTTTGAAGATTGTATAAAAAGCATCTGTAATAAGTATAATTAAGTTGACAAGAGTGCTCATCCTAAGCATGTTGAGTGATTGTGCATCACTTAATTTTAGCTCTGATAAATAAAAATTAAGTTAGGTCAAGAAAAAGTATACAATAACCAAGGCAATCGGTGAAAATGTCTCAAGTTATTATTATTATTATTATTATTATTATTATTATTATTATTATTATTGTAAAAATATCATAATTTATATTAATGTAACAAGTTTAGAAAAAGAAGCTTTCGTGGGTAAGCGAACTTTCTCACGAGCACATAATTAGCTACATTGTGAGCTATATTTTTTACCCTCGAACATCACACTGGAAAAAAAAACTTCCTGTTTACAGGCTAAATGTAATGTACATACCACACCCAAATGAGATTGAAGGATGTTTGAAGTGTCACCATTAAGGCCATCCACAATCGATCTGCAGTCCGTGTATACAGTAAGTTTGCACCATCATTTAGTTATACCAAAAACTATTGCATTGTACATACAAAGCATCAAGTTTTATTTCTGCTGCTGAATTGAATCTTCTGCGGCCAAAGTCTGTAAAATAAAGCACATGTGCTGAGAGGCACGTGACCAAACCCTAACCAGTCATCGATTGTCGTCGATCATCGCCGTTGATGACACAAGGTATAATTACCTCCGATTTAATTATTTAAAATTGATGATTATTAACATGACATGTTAGGATTGATTATTTGTCGTAATAAATGTCTGATTGTGAATGAAGTGATAATTTACATGATTTGATTGATAGGAAATAAATGTTAATGATCTAGTTAAGTAAATTAAATCTGAGCATGCTAATTGACTGTAACGAAACTTATAAAAACATAACGAAATCAATGTGAATAGGATGAGCTAGGGATATTTTTATTGTGCTGAGGATTGTTGATTGTTTGATGGATGATGATTGTATTGTGAGTGTGGTATTCATGATGAGTTTGATGCATCATTTAGTTAGTGGGCATTAGCTTCTAGATTTGATGTGTAGGTACGAAATATGAACTTGCCTCATATGTGCGCAACTACAATTGGAGCTTCTACTAGGTGTATTTAGGACCCACTCTAAATTTATTGTCTCATTTTATCGTATTTTATTCTTAACAGGTAAGCAAACGTAGTGACTGGCGGATTTATTATATCCCTCTCCACATGAGTCATTCAGCCTATTGTATTTTCAGATTAATAACCATCGAGGATGAGATCCCTCAAATTTATTTTCATAAGTCAAATTTAACTCATGATGCCTTCGAGCCTATTATATTAAAATTCCTACCCAAACCTATGTACTTGTAGTTTTCGCTTTTTCAGTAAGATTGTGAGACAAGGGGAACCAACGACCACATCTTGAGATAAGGTGTGCATTAGCCAAAGCAAGCTCTGAAATTGGTGAGCGTATATTCCATTCCCTATGGATTATGATAACTCCACTTTGAGTTCCTCAAACCTGGAGAATTGTGAAGGTTTATGGGTACTACAATGCAACGCATGTCTAGACTTGTGATTTCAAAAGGTATTGAAGGTGCATGCCTGAGAGTATTTAGCCTTTGTACTTAGGATCAGGAGCGATACATATGATGTAGATGACTAAGAGGAAAGAGAAGGATTTTTCCACACAATGGATAGTTTAAAGTCATCAAAGAATGAGAATGAGATGGAAAGAGGACATTTTCATGTAGGGTCGACAACTCTCATTATTGCCCTTATGAGAGTTCTATGTGGAAGAGTAATGATGTTTTCATTCAACAGGAGGGTCAGTTCTCCTGTGTTAATTTGTTATTAGTTATTTCTACACCGGTAATGCTCGCAACTGACATCTTTTATTATATATGTAGGTGAGACATACGAGGAATAAGAGATGTCAAGACTGCAAAAAAGCAGCGCTGAAATTGCACACATATGTACCTACCGACTATAATTGGTAATGTGTTGATATGTATGAATAATGAAATTTGAATACTATTCTGTAAACTACTATAGATATTTTGTGTGTGAATGAAAATAGAAAAATGAAAACGAACAAGTGAGCAATAGAATTTAGACTCGGCTCACTTGATGAGGAAAGTAAAGGGAATTGGAAATGTGATAAAAATAATGTGTTTAGACTGTGTTTATGGATTTTTATTGTTATAAATATATATTATTTGTCGTTGACAGGACGGCCTCTGTGGCATTTTTAGGGGAGACTCTGTCCATTTTGTTTTAAAAATAGATATTTCTTTTAAACTTTTCATTTGTTTTTGTTTGTTTGTAGCATGCATGTAGGGCAACATTAGAATCCAAGCATCTCATTCATCCTTTGGATGTTACATAACCATCTTGAGGTGTCGATGGTAGATCCGAGTTGGCTTAACCAAATCAAGTAGATTAGTGAACGGTTCGGTCACCGGTAATATTTTTGGGTTAGTTCACAAATAAATAGAAATGGGGTGTTACAGGCATGGTATCAGGGCTAAATCTTAGTTGATTAAGATGGTAGATGCATTACATGCTACATGTATGCAAAAGCTGCTCCGAACTATACCAACAAGTGTTTTTTGTCTTAATATTTTTGGTTTGTAGATTTTCTTACCAAATAGTGGTGTGACATGGAGATAAGATTTGAATAGGGAGTAACAATAGGATAGTGAAGCAGACTCATAGGACACAGATCAGGGCCCCATCCCCTCCATTGCCCAGACAAGAGAGTCTTAACTGTAAAACCCGTGATTCGAGTTAGGGTTTTATAATCTAAACCGGTCGGTTCGACCATCATTTTTAGTCGAGTCAATTTCAAAACATGTATACTGAGCCAAAACCGGTCTTGTGTTATGAACCATGAGAGTCATTTGTGCTTAAGTATATGATGATAGTGTCAGTAAGATAGCAGTAGAATGAGTTATCAGAATATATGAGAGTATGCCAAATTTTTCTTTATTTATTTTAATTAAATCGTAGAAATATTTTTAGGTCGAATAATGTATTAGGTTGTATTACAGGCAGTTTGAGTGGGTTATTAGTTATAGAGCATGTCATTGATGTGTATTATATTTTATGAGATTTATTTTCTTACTTCTCTGGAATTTTATAATTATTACAAGTTAGTAATATTTTTTACTCGAGTCGGAGTAGAATCAAATTTTATATTACGAGACAACCATTGGTTGTCTCATTGACCGTTTTTTTTTCTCACTGACTACTCATTTTTTTCACTGACCATTTGTTTTTCTCACCTAACTGTTCATTTTTCTCACTTGACCGTTCGTTTTTCTCAATTGACCATTCATTTTTCTCACCCGGACAACTATATATTCCACATTTCTACACTTTCACCATTCATCCTTCTCACTCAACTTCTTCTTTTTCTTTCTTCCCTCTTCCCCACAATTCTCACTCGAGCCAGCCACAACCTAGTCGCCGCCGTTGTGTGACTGACGATTAGGTATGGAGTAGGAGCTCGTCACCTTGACACGTGGATACGCTTGGAGCTTCTAGTAGGTCCGTTTAGGGCTCGCCTATGATTTAATTGCTCTATTCTATTGTGAATTATTTTTATAGATTGTAGGATGAGTTGAGTGGTGTTTTATTATATCCCATTTAAAACGGGCCATTTAGCCGATCATATTTTCAGATTAATAACCCTCGAGGTTGAGATCCCTCGAGTTAGTTTTCGAAATTAAGATCCACCACAAGTTGCCTTCGGGCCTATTGTATAAATCCCAACAAAGATATATATATATATATATATATATATCTTTGTTGG
>JAVDBV010004576.1:0-10329 GCA_032619315.1 Piper longum | reverse complement strand
GGGGGCGAGGTGGAGACTCACCGGCGGCGAGCCGAAGTAGCGCCGGCGTTAACACTCCGAGGTCGTGGTGAGAAATTATATAGGAAAACCAGGAGTGACGTGGACGGCTCAGATCTTGCCACGTGGTACGATCTGGAATTCCAACAATTGTAGTGGGACCCACATATAGGTATATCTAATATACCTATGGACGAAAAACTCGAATTGAGACCGTCGAAAATCAAATCTTACTCGAGCCTAAAAGTGACTCGATAGACAATAATTAAAACAATCATGTTAAATGGACCCCAAACTTAAAAATGTTAAAAATAATGACTCGTTCTTCACTGTACTATTTTTTTTTTTAAGGAAAATTATAATAATAATTATTGTTGTTATTATTTTTGAGGTTTTTACATATACCTTGCACGAGGTTGACTTAGGCGAAAGTTTTTTTTATGGACAATCTATTAATTTGTATTATTAGATTCTATGAACCTTCAAAATACATAATCAGTTAATGTATAATGTTTTAAAACCATAACTATATTAAAATTTTTATAATTCTTCAACAAAGGTTTTATTGATAACCTAATTAGATAAACTCTAAATGCACATGATTAAAAATAATTTTACCATGTTATTTTGGGCTAATTAAGTTAACTTGTTACCGGTTATATATTTCAAAGTAAGTATGTATTAGTTTTTCTCTACTCATATATTAGAAATTAATTGGCAACAATACAACTAAATAATTTTGACATTAAGGGTTTGTTTGATTGTACTAAAATCGCATGAAAGATATATAAAATTTGAACATCACAAAATTTTTTGTGTTTAAATGTCTTAAATTGTAGTTATTTTTTTAAAAAATTTTAGTTAAAATATAAAACAATTCAGCGTAAAGTGTAATGTAATTAGCTGTGAGGTTAAGTTGAGAGACCACACAATTTATCGACCTTATAAAGTTTCATCCCCGAACGACCCAGTTTAAAGTATAATATAATAGACATAAATAATTTTTTAAAAAATAGTTAACTAAATTAAAAATTATATTTTATTTTCACTTATAAATAAAGTTGGTAATAGATATAAAACTAAATTAATAAATCTCATAAAATAAATTTATTTACAAATTTTATAAAACAATAATTTTTATGAAAAATAAAAAAAATATATTGAATGAAATTTTGTACAAAATTTCCGTATTATTTTATTTTATTCTATTTTAAATTTTCTTATTTACACAATTTTTATGTCAACCAAAACGGATACTAATTTTTAAAAAAAATTATCTCTACGGTGTTTTTTATGCTCATTGTAGAGCTCAGAGAAAACCCAAACTTTTTATGGTGATGACTAAATGTTCATAGCGTCTAGAGTTTTTAAAGTTTATAACAGGTGGCTATTAGCTGCCTCGAGGAAAGGAAAAAGTTAATTTAATTAATTTTATAAGAAATAGTTAAGTCATATCACCACCACGGGATACGAGGATACGATAAATCTCGTGCGGTATAAAAAATGACTCTCACATGGCCCGCATCGGCCATCGAGAGAAGTATATCCTAAAAAAATAAAAAAATAAAAAACTAGATAACAAGACCGCCGTATCGACAGGAGGGTTATTATTTTGGACATGCCGATTAAAGGCAAGAATATGAACTGGAGAATTGCTCTGGTCTGGTGGGCCAAACTCTTGCAGACAACTTGGTGGGCACCTTGAAAGCTTTGTATAACAGATTTCCATATTTTTATCCTAAAAAAAATCTTGTTTGAGTTGCACCTCCCTCCCACTCCTTCCCCACATCAAAAGCGACGTCTTTCCTGCATATGTAGACCTCTCTTTGAATCTTCTTTTTCTGGGTTTGTAGCCACGTCTTATCCTCTTCGAAAGTATGATACCGTGAAACCACGGTGTTAAGACTTAATACACAGGGCGATTGAGCTTGATATTGTTGATAGAATGATCAATGGCTCTAATATTCTGAAACAAAATCATGGCCCATCCAGGAATTGACCTGTGCGTATGTGCAAATCCTTATGAGTTATTTGGTTCGAGGATCCGAGTGATATAATGCAGTAGAAAGAACAGTATATTACTACACTATAATACAAACTTAACTTGCGTGAATGATTATTAGAAAAATAAATAAATATAAAAAAATTACGACGAATATAGGAAGAGGATAACGATTTCCCAAGTTCATGGGCGAATGAGAGAAAGTAGGAGTAGACTCAAAACGAGGGGAGACAATATATGTTTCAGCAGCTTCCAATTTCTTCCTCTTCATCATCATTTGCAAGTTTATACGCATTAGTTACAGATAACAGCTAACGCTCACCATTTTCTCAATTATACAAGCATATTTAGACAAAATGAATTTTATTTTTTTCAAAACATCGATTATTACTGAACATGAAAACATGCATCTATCACATTATTTTACCATCGATTTCATGCATTTGGAAGGAAAATTAAGAAGCCCATTTAGGATGGTCCTTTCGTACACTTTTTCTTCACGGCGTATGTTGTGGGTTTGTAGTTACAACCTTTTCTCTTGGAAGATGTGAAACCAGAATGTGTTCGCAGAAAAACCAAAGAATGTAAAGGCCAGATTAAGACGAATTTCTCTTAGTCACAACTTCGCTTAACTACACAGTTAATCAAACTGCATATATATCATTAATCGATGAAATAAGTGTTCACTGTATCAGCGGGTTATCATTTTGGGTTGCAGAAAAACAGCAATTGGAGTTGCGCATTTGACAAAGATCAATTGATATAGCAAGAAACTGAGAAAGTATCTTTCTCATTCATTCAACACAACCATGTGGACGTTTAAAGGAACAAAATAAAAGCACAAAACGTTTCTCACAGTATAATTTAATCAAGGAAAAAGATTTAATCTCATTGTACACGGCAGGACAAGTAATAAACCCTGGTTTAAAGCATTTCATCGAATGTTGGCTTCTAAGAGACGGTTGACGGTTGATTACAGGTATCTGGCATATAAGTTGAAGTAGAAGCTCAGACATAGGAGAACAGCTTGAAGTAGATCACATTGTACAAGGAAAGAGATAGGAGAGCAAACACATGCTGCCAGAACAGGAGTGCAGAAGCTTCTCTAACAGCATATCCCCTCAAGCTGGCTATGGCACCAAGTAAAATGGCACTTGGAGTTGTATACTGAAGCAAAAGCACGTATCTATACATATAATCTCCATGGACTAAAAGATTCAGTTTATGTGCTGAAGCCACAACACCAATACCCATTAAGGGAAGCACCAACAGCCTAGCCACAATAATTCCAACAGTTGTTCTAACCCCAAGACCAGACTCATTGGGACCTTCTGCCAACATTCCACCGAGAATGAGCATTACAGAAGGAACCACAGCCACAGCAAGGATATCTAAGCTACCTGTAATAAGTTCGAGTGGAGCTTCCTCCCCAAACATAATGGTTTTGAAGAAAGGAACGAATCCAACAATTATAGCTAATAATGAAGCTATTGTTGGGGGCTGAAGAATGTGCTGTACAGGAGTTTGTTCGGCAACAATTCGAATCTTTCTCACAACCTTTGGCTCTACCAAACAATGGAGTGACCTTAGGCTATCGAGTCGTTCTTCTTCTACGATTGTTGCTCCCCCTTCTAATGCCGATGAATCAATATCAGAAAAAGCAGATTGTGACACACTAAACCTGCTATTAAATACCTGCGCAATGAAGGGTGTCTTTGTATGTTCTGTTTCCTTGTCATGCATCCCAGGCCACTCGGCTTCAATTAGGAGAGGCCGACTAAGACTGTTACTTGTAGGTAATTCCTCTATCTCGGATCCCTCTGATACCAACTCATAGTACTCCAATGGAGGCTCCATCATGTGATAAACAAGTGTGTAAACAAGAATCACAGCAACCCATTGAGCAAAAGAGACATAGGCTATCCCTTGGGACTCACAAAGGGGACCAAATGGGTGGTCTGAGGTATGACATATGGAACCAATGATAGCTAAGGGGAGGTTCCCAGTGTTACCAAAAGCAGTCATTATAATGGTGAACCGGAAGAACTGGGGAGGAGGTCGACATACAAGAGCAACAACATATCCAAGCATACAACCAATTAGTGTGCTTATGAGCACATTAACTGGGATGAACCACCACAAAGCAGCATTGTGGAGTGTTATGGTTTTTCCAAGATTGGTGAAGATCAAGCAAGGGAGAAAAAGGGCAAAGACCAACTTGCTCAAAAGCTTGAACGTGGATTTTGGAACAAGCTGGGTTTTAGGGTGGGCAAGAACAAGGCCAATGGCAGTAAGTGTTATGAGTTTCAACAAGGGCATAACTGCACTCAGAATTGTATCAGTTTCATTTCGAGAGTCCACATCCTGGTGTCTAGAACCAAACATCCCCAGCAACATCATCTTAACTGTATTAATCTATGAGGAATGCAACTTGCGAGCCGATAAAAAAAAATTTCTTTCTGATTCAACTTTTTAATTTTTATGATTTCAGTTCAAGAACCTAATCAATCCAGACAAAACAACAAAAGAGTTTTAACTTGGAATGATGTACATAGAAAGTGCAACACAAAGCCAATTAGAAAGAGTAATACCACAAGTCAACATAGAAAGAAAGAACTTCACATCTAATTCAAAATGGAAAACACCAACTAATATACAACAGATGCAACCAACCTGGTAAATATATAAACCAGACATTAAATAAAGTTGTACAAATCAGAGGCCTTGGGATTTTTGAGCTTACCCAGATTAAAATTAAGGAAGGAGGGACGATTGTAAGAGAAGGAAGAGGAACTCAAGCGGCTGAGGAGAAGGAGAAGGAGAAGGAGAACCAATAATGGAGAAGGATTCCAGAGTGGCCAAGGTAGATTGATTGTCGGGACACTTGGGTGACGTAGCGCTAGTAATCGAGTTTCACGCAAGATTTGCAGTGCAGTTCAATTATTATTATCACCTAATACTGAATAAGCTAGGCTCTCCCCTCCTTGTCAGTTAAATGTTCGAGGTGATTGGATTATAGAATAAAATTTATAATTAATTTTTACCTTTTGAATATTGCTTGCAATAATCAACGTGAAATAATAAAGGAGCATAAAATTCACAGATGCAAGATTAGCACTGTATGTGCTTGCTCTAAACATATATAACTTGCTCTAAAATATATATAGATTAATCCTTTTAAATTTGATTGTTAGTTGTTTGTTACTTGAATATATAGGTCCGATTCAGTATTTCCCTCCTCCCCTCATGCCTAATTCAAGGGCCAATTTCAATACGTAGGATATACTTAAGACTTACTAACAGTATTTATTAGAATAAATATTTAAACTAATAGCTACATGAATAATTATTCCTATCAATTTAAATAAAAAATATCCAGTTTAAATTTAGTAGAAAATGATTATATAAAATATAAAAAATGAAAAAACTAAAAATTATAATTAACTAAGAATTAATAAATAAAAAAATTTATTTGAGTGAGATTTTCAAGAATTATTTCTTTGAATTCATTTTAAATATTCAAATATTTTATAATTCCTCTACCAATAAATGACAATAAATTAATAAATAAACAAATAAAAATCTTAATCAAGTAGGTATTTATTGTTATATAAAATTTAAAATATATGGAATTTTAAATTAAAGATGCAATAATAAGAAAATTTTTAAATACAGAAAGATTATAAATATTGAAATTAGATGTAATAAATTTTTAAGATATCTAAATTTGCAATGTTATATTCATAAAATAATAAATAATAATATAAATTATAAATTGATTACATATTTATAACATTTTTAAATTAGTGGTAGAGCTTTTTAGATAAAAAAAACAAAAGTGAGCTGTGTGATCTTAATTACAGGTGCCTTTAACATATCAATCAGGTTCGGTGAGTTATTTTTTGAACTAAACCCACTATTTAAACTAAATTTATTAATTAACTTTTACTTTTAATATTAAACCTAACTATTTACCACTTAGGCAAAACTAAAATCAACCATTTATTAAACTACAAACTTATAAAAAAAATATTTAAATTATATAATCATAATGCATGTTTTAAAAGGTGGAGTTAAGTAAAAAATATTTAAAAAATACAAATAATATGTTTGACAATTTTGTTAATAAATATTAGTTTTAAAAATTAATAAGATATTAATTTTTACAATTAAAATTATAATATAAAAATTTGATATTTGGTGTTAAGTACCCTCACTCGGTTACTAAATGTGACCATTTGTAAATAGATATCTATTTCTTCAAACAAAATCATTTATAATTGGCTATTTATCCAAAACCTTATTCTGATGGGACCCCCGGGTAGGCACCCTGATCTCAATTTATTACAACTCGGCCGAGTCGACCCGGCGACGTCTTTGCAAAACCCTAATCCTCGGCCATTTTTGCTGCGTTCGACGAGGGGCGATCCGCCGGCCATCGGGAAGATGGATGTCCAGCTGGGGAAGGTCCCATTCGATCTCGACTTCAACCCCTCCTCCTCGCTCGTCGCCGTCGGCCTCATCTCCGGTGACCTTCATCTGTACGCTCGTCTATTCGCTCTGTTTTTTTTTTTCTTGGTTTGCTTTTGATTCTACTGTTATTATTATCCAAATTTATATGATGATTCACTTTCAATTTTATTAATTTTAATTTGAGAAATATTGGTTATATTGTTGCTTGCTTTTGATTCTATTAGTCAGTGCAATGATTACAAAGGTTTTAGTTTTGCCATGGATGACGAACAAGAATTGGGTATTATTAGAGGGGTATTATACAGTTGGATGAGAAGAAATTGAGATAATGGGAGATTCGAGAAGGAGAGATAATGTGGAGGTATGAGAGGGAAGTCAAGGGAGAGTGGTAGACATTGCCTGTAACTTGGATTGTAACTTGCGCATTACATAACCGTTCAAGAATTGGATATATCTTTGTTTACAAGTAATTAATCAATATGAACTGATCGCCCATCTTCCGACTTTTTAGCTCGTAATCATGTTATTCATGGAACGATTTGTGGTTGTAATGGTCATTGTTGTTTGATATTTTGGTTGTATCAGGTATCGCTATGCTGAGGAATCAGTGCCACAGAGGTATTGTTTAGCTTTTGTGTTAATATTATTGATCAGGGCTTGGCATTTATGATGTTTGGGTTTTGTTTTTGTCTTTTTTTCATGGGTGATTGTTGATAGCAATTTTTTATGCATGTAATCAGGTTGCTGAAAGTTCGAGCTCATCGAGAATCCTGTAGGGCGGTTCGATTCATGGATGGTGGGAGGGGTATTGCTCTCATTAGCAGCCTTGACTACGCTTATTTATGTAGGAAATGTGACCTATTTAATTATTCAGCTTCTTTGCGGGGTGGTTGTTTGCTTGTTTTTCAGCTGTTTTGACTGCATCGCCTGATTGCTCTATTTTTGCCACTGATGTCGAAACTGGAAGTGCCATTGCTCGTTTGGAAGATGCTCATGAGTAGGTTATATGCATATCTGTAGTATCAGTATGAGAAAAAGTTTCTTCCTATTGTTTACTTGTTTCTCTAAGAAAAAATTTCCCTAATTATAAATTGAAGGGATGCTGTAAATCGGTTGGTCAAGTTAACTGATACCACCATTGCGTCTGGAGATGATGACGGATGCATAAAGGTTATTGAGTTGTCTAATTGTGTGCTGTCCTTAGCACTTTTCATACTTTTTTATTTTAATTAAAATGAGGGATTACTATACCTTTTCATTTTAGGTGTGGGATACACGGCAACGATCATGCTGTAATATCTTTGATGCGCATGAAGACTACGTCTCTGATATGTGTTTTGTTCCAAATACAATGCAGCTATTAGGAACAAGGTCAGGGAATTGTGTTGCTACATTATTTGATTGTATATTCTGTGCAGTGAGTTGTAGTTAGTTTTTAACTTTCTTTATTTTAACAGTGGCGATGGTACACTATCAGTTTCCAGTCTTCGTAAAAATAAGGTACTCTCATGACGTAGTTTGTGCTTGCTAATGATTGAAGAGGTATAGTGGACTTTGACTATGGCATGCTTCATTCATCTGAATTGGCCAATTCAGGTTCAAAGTCGTTCGGAGTTTTCTGAAGACGAACTTCTGTCGCTGGTGGTGATGAAGGCAAGTGCATGAAACTTTGTTCGTTTTGGCTTCTATAAGAACTATCATTATGATTGGATTTTAATTTCCAGGATGGTCGAAAAGTTATTTGTGGAACTCAGACTGGTGCATTGCTACTATATTCATGGGGCCATTTTAAGGATTGCAGGTCAGAGAAGTATTTAGTTTTCATTTTTTCTTTTCTATGCTGAAGTAAGATCTGCTGATCATTACAACTTTCATTATTGTGATATTAATAATGCTTTTTAGAAATTCTAATTATGAGGAGATGCTAAACATTGCCCTTTCTTTCAGTGATCGCTTTTTAGGCCACCAAAGGTCTGTAGATACACTGCTGAAGGTATGCAATAATTTTTTTACTTTCTCGTCACCAACAGATAGCTTAATGGCAACAAAAATATTTCTAAAGCATATTCTATTGTACTTTAGCTGGATGAAGACACTGTTGTTTCTGGTTCAGAGGATGGAGTAATCAGGTGAATCATGAGCCTTATCTTTGAAGTTTGTTGAATAAATTACTTGCTTGGCCACTTTTAAATATCAGGTATAACTATTTCGTGCAGGCTCGTGGGCATTTTGCCTAACAGAATAATTCAACCAATGGCTGAACATTCGGACTACCCTATTGAGCGCCTTTGTATGTACTATCATATTATTATTAGATTTTAGTTGTCACGTGCGTCATCATCTCATAGCTGCATTTATTTTCTTGGCAGCTTTTTCTCATGATAGAAAGTTCATTGGAAGTATCTCTCATGATCAAATGTTGAAGGTGGTTTCTCTGTCGCAAATTATGATGAGTTTGAAATAGTTATAATTTTAGGTGTATCTATTTTGATGACTTTTCAATTTTACAAATTGCAGCTTACCTGGAAGTTGTTGGAATATTCTATAGTTTGAGTCTTTTTTTGGACAAATTATAATTTTTTCAATGTTATATGGTCTCATTCTTGTAGTTATGGAGCTTAGAAGAGCTATTGGAGGGTTCACATAATCCCCCAGAGGCTGAACTGGCTTCATCTGATAGTGATGATGCTGAAATGGATATTGATTGCCAAGCTCCTCAATCATCTAAAGGTTGTTTTGTATACATTTGAATGATTTTCTAGTATCTGGCAAATGGCTTTATGAATTAGATTCAAGATGGTTTACCTGACACAAATAAGAATTTTATTTTGAAACTGAACTTGCTCTATATACTCTTCATTTCTTTATTGGAACTTCGAGAAATAAGATTTAAGTGCGTGATCTTTCCTAACATATACCTTTTAAAGATAAGTTTCTCAAAATGATAGCTGTCTTAGGAATATAATAGTTTTAGACTTGTAGTTGATATGAATTTGGGATCTTTACTTTTTTATATCTGACTGCCTGACTTGACATTGAAATTGCCATGCATGTATTTGTGGGCAAATTTAATCTGCTGCTTGGAATCACATGATTTTCGTCACTGGCTGTTTGGAACTGATGCTTGTTTATTACATGCACTTTCTCACTTCTAGGAACCAAAAAACGAAAGCAAAATTCCTGCAAAGCTTCAAGTTCGTCAGCATCTGACTTTTTTTCAGATTTGTAATGTCAAGACCCTGGGTATTTATTCTCCGTCCAATTTTGTTCTCCATTTTCTTTTTATTACAGAAGATATTACTGGCGAAAGATATACCCATGTTTCCAATTCCTTTAAAGAACAATATGATTTTTACTTTTTGAAGATGCATTTTTTGTACTTAATTAGGCCAATGTGTTTGAAGGTGTTATTTTATTTTTACCGCGGTCAGTCTTACTTGGATGTTACATTTTCTGGCTTCCTTGTAAACCGGGGGAGTGTCGAGATAGATATTCGAGTAACTTCTCTTGAATTGAGCTGATAAAGGAGACGTGAGAGGAGCTATGGCCAAGCAGTTTTTACAGTCATATCATTCTTCAGCTCCCATTTAGCAACAATAGGAATTATCTTTTTCAGCTCATGGGCAAGCCAGGAATACTTGATTAAGCCCTTGTTGTACTAGGATTTCGATTAGTCTTAACGAGATCGAGATGTCTAGTTTTCGCTTGAAAACATGAACAAGACCGCCGCTGTGAAATCATTTTTGTCTCCCATTAAACAAAATATTTTCTAGCTACAAGTAGGCAAGGTGAGATGGTCTTGGATTTTTATAGATGAATTCTCAGGGAATAATGAGATGGTCTTCAATCTTTAGAGA
>JAVDBV010004574.1:0-11880 GCA_032619315.1 Piper longum | reverse complement strand
GCCAAAGGAGTGATATATATAGTAAGTATTTTAACAAATCAAAATCATCAATACCCACGTAATCATCTTATGATCTTGAAATTAAGTAATTGCATGCCCCAAGCAACTAGCATTTTATGACACCCTAAGTATATTGGCTTACAAGTTACAACGTCGGCAGTCACAAAACAGACGGCTACGAAACTTGTACGCAATCAGGCCCAATAATTGCATGCATACTTCGCTGGCGTGTGAACTTCACACGTGGTGAGTTCCCATGGGCTGGGAATCTTTGAGTTAAGTGATGTGCTCGGCGACAAATGAGGAGATAGGATTAGGTGGCCCACTAGCCGCATGCGCCGGAGCCGGACCCGCACCGAGCTGGAGTGCTGGCCTTGGTTTGTGTCTTACGCTGTCAATGATTGGACTTTGCTTTCCACGACGGTATCGCTTGGAGCTGCCGAGCCGAATTAGCCACAAATCTGGGACAGCTTCGGCTCGGCTCTGAAATGTCAAGGGTCGACATAATCAATGGTTTTATTCAATTTTATTTAATTTGGTTTATTAAATTTTATTTAATTGATTGATCAAACTTCTCTCTTTCAGAAAGTCTCGGAAGGAAAAAATTTAGTGGGTTAGACCTTACTTTGTTTTGATTTACAATGTGTTTTTTTACGCAAATAATATTTGAATGGTTCTTAATTAATGTTATTGATTATGGTGAGGTCATGTGGTCCTTTCCTTTGATTGCATAATATTATTTACATGGAAAAAAATTGGGGAGAAAAATTTTTTTGACTGGATGAAAGGAACTTTGAAATTTAATTGCCCTGTAATTAACGCCTCTAGGTTAGGAGTTTAATATTAGGCCTAGACCTATTAATGATGGATAAGAAGTGATCAATAGCACATTTAATTACAAGAGGCATATGTTATTGATTAAGGGAATACCATTAGCCAGTACCAGAGTATTAGTCAGCTAATTAGCTGCTGTTTGGGGAACAACTTCTTTTGCTGGAGACATAATATAATTATAATTATAGATATATGCAATGAACATTTTTTACTGAAAATGTTGGCCAGTAAGTGTAACACCACCGTCTTATAATAATCTAATAAATTATTTGCTAAATCAAAGTTCAAAAAGTATAGCAGCTTTTTTTTTTAACTATACTAGTATTTATGAACTTAGTTAAAATATATTATAAAAGCTAGTGAGTCAGCTCAGTACAACATATCATATTTAACAGCAGACCTGACAAACATATTTACAACTACAGTTACTTCTCTATTTTTCCATGACAGAATATAGTCATATTTTTTACAAGTCAACTTAAGTTTATCCATATGAGGCAATATGTCTGTACTAACAAAAGTGGCATTTATCCAGAAACCCTCCACAAGAGCTTCATGGTCAGCCCAAAAGATTACTTTCATAATATTTTTACTAATAGCATATTTAATAGCACGTCCAATTGCATCGAGTTCAGCCTCTTATGCGGATTTCCTGCAACTAGTTCCCTAGGCTGCAAATATATTTGAATTAGACACATCATATTGAACAAACGCCCAACCAGATTTTATATCCTGCTCGAAGAAACTATCATCTATCACAAATTGAACCCCGTGGTAAAACAAAAGGAATATTCACCGAAGTTTGGGTCATCCGATAAATATTCTTTTAAAAATGGTTTGAGCAAGATAAACCAAAGACACAATCCTATTTATCCTCACTTGAATAGTGTATAACATATCATCAATTTAGATATCTTCTTTTTGCTCAAATTTCATCTTATTTCGAAAAAACCAAATCGAATCCCAAATAACTAAACAAGTCAGAAGAATGTTGGGAACTTTACTTGAGAAAATATGGTCCCAATCAAACACATTACAAACAAGATCAGTAGGAGACCTGTAATCCCAATCTTCCCACCTTATGCCAAGAATACCAAACGCCAATGCCGGTACTAGAGGACATTCCCAAAATAGATGTAATATAGTTTCATTTTTACTACAAAAACAACATCCAGTTTCTACCAAGATGTTCCTCTTCCTCAAAACATCTACAATAGGTAAACATTCCATAGCAATGCGCCAACCAAGAAGACCAAGCCTTGGTGGTAATCTACTTTTTTACCACTTCTTCAAGTCAACATCATTTGAAATATAACATCATGTTCCTGAAAATACGACAATGCTAGAAATTTGGTAGAAAACTTACCGCCAGGTGCTCCTTCTCAAACAAAATAATTAGACAAATCAGAGTCAAGACCTCAGGTTTCAAAATCCGAACTCGCCATAAATGTGCCAATACACTTGAAGCTTGAACCTCAAGTCCGTTAGAACTCTTCTCAACTTTATCACTCTACTTTATTATAGATTTATTTTTTATATCGTAAAACATGTTAAATAGTTATTTTACTGGACTTTTCTTAACGCAGGTCATCTAGATGTATTTTACTTACGTGAATAATAATTATCAAGGATGATATGTCTCATGTTATTTTTGAACTTAACTCTACCTCAAATTATCTTCGAGCCTACTTATATGACTTTCTTCCCAGCCATATATATAGTTTTCATCGAATTTTAGTACGTCAAGAGTAGTGGGATTTGATATTACATATATCGTGACTGGACACATATGCAAGTTGCATCAGACTCTAGATTAGAAAGAGAGTTGTTCCATTTCTGAGGGACCCTAACATCTATGCATCTTGAGCTTACTCACACCTATAAAAGTGTGGAATAGACAGGTATTGTTGTGTACAATACATGTCTAAACTTATGATATCATAAGGTATTAAATGCGATCGCCTAAGAGTACTCGACATTTGTGCTATGGGTCATAAGTTATATGGATGTATGGAGAGGGCTTAGGATATGCATTTTTTCTTTAGAGTGAGACTAGTTATTGTCAAGAGAGGCATTTATCGAAAGTGATTCAACACTAATTCAATTCAGGATGTTATCTAGTCTGGAGCTTGATAGTTTCTCAATAAATGCCCTCTAAGTGTTCTTATGGAGGAAAAATCAGATTTCACTTGTCAGTTTGTATTAGTTATTTTTTCAGACAATTGATATTTGTTATTGACGTTTTTCTTATTATATATATAAGTCTTGTATTCCTATCTATTGGGTCGGCTTTAATGGAATGACAGGTAGTTGCTATACACACTTGTGCTTAGTGTACCATTATTTTTATTGTTCTTTTGTATGTGTTTGAAGTGTGTTCATATATTTAGTTGACGTATGATAATGCATGCTCTAATCAGCTTATGTATTAGTAGATCAAACATAATACTAGGTCTGGATGAGACATTTAGATTTCAATTTCAATTGTTATTTTGATATACTTACTCATATATTATCTTTTGCTACGTGTTGGTGTTTTCATGTCACGACATTGGAGTAGCTTTTTACTAAGTCATTGCATGCATCTATTAATATCGATTTAGACATGACTCGACAGTTCTCATCCAGTTCTTAGATGAACTAGATTCAGGGTGTTATAGCTGGTCTTTTTAAGGAAAACTTGCTAACCTGGTATTTTATTTTTGAATGCTAGTAGTCCATTGGTTTGCCCTACTTAGTTGGTGGACGCTATATTTTCTGGCTCAAGGTTCGTGCGCAGATGAGTAAAGCTAATCAATGTATCCCACTGGCCACACTTCCTGTTGGTGTTGGTCTCTTCTACGGTGCTTGTTTTGGGATGGATCCTGTTGCGATAAGTATGGACGCCTTTTTGGTTGATACAGGGTTGTATGAGGCCCAAATCTGGGACCTGTTTACTCAGTTTCGTTGGGTGACGACATATGAAGGTGGGCAATGAATCTTGTTTGATGGGAGACAGTGTCAGGGAAATGTCGTCTGCTGAATTAACTTCTTTCTGGGAACCATCTGTGCTGTATCAGTTTTTTATCTGTGCGGCTGGTTCCACGGCTTTAATTCCACCTGGCATGACATGGCTCCAATGAAATATATCAAGAGACTATTCCAAGTACCTGTCTACTTCTTGCAGTGTCACAAGAAAAGGTTTGTTTCTATTCCGTGCTTCGTCTTGCTTTCTTGACATTAATTTTCTTATTGCTGATTTTGGTTTATATTATGAAGGTGCTTTCATTAGATTGTAGGGGAATAGTAAATGCTCGTACGAGGCAAGTAATCATCAACTTTGTTCTCAATCTAATAAATTTGATATTTTATTTCCCTGTGAAACAAAAGTTCAGTCTGTTAGTCTTAATCTTGTGAATGGCTCCTAGTGTGTGTAGATCAGGAGGTCTAGTGCTAGGGTGGTCGGGGGATGTTCAACTTTGTGTCTTATTTCACACTTCATTTTGCCTTCTTTCTAAAGTGATTCTTCGTCGATCTGGTGAGTTTTTTATTTTTATTTTCCTGTTATTGGAACTTTCCTAAAAGTGATCGCTTTCAATATATGGATATTTTTCGTGCTCCCATCAGTAATGATTCTGGGAATATTTTGGTTATGGGGGACCTGAACATTGTCCTAACACCTGATGAGACGGAGGGAGGTGTGTCGGATGCGAATTTTCAAGGCACTCTTTGGTCGTAATGTTCCACACCTCAGCTATTGGAGGTCCCAACTCAGGGAGAGTTTTTTACGTGGACAAATTGTCAGTAGGGGTAAGAATGTATTAAAGAACGTCTGGATCGTATGGTTGGCGAATCCTCTATGGATGGAATCTTGTCCAAATGCTATGATGACGGTTTTGGGCCCAATGGCATCTGATCACTTACCGTTGCTATTGGAGCTTGATCCACCTGAACGGAATTTTCCTAAGCCGTTTAGGTTTAAATGTTTTTGGGTGCAAGATGAATCTTTTTTGGAGGTGGTGGAAGCTGCTTGGACATTGGTGGAGGGGGGTAATTTTGAAACCATGTTTTCTTCAAAGCTAAATAATATGAAGTGTGCTCTCAAACGGAGGAGTCATGAACGTATTGGTTTTCTGGAAGATCAAATTAGGGGGCATATTGATCACTTGTTGTCCTCTTATCTCCCGGAAGCAATCTATGATCCCGTGACTATGGCTGCAAGGCAAGAGATTGGTGTTCTTAGGATTCAAGAGAATTTCTGGAAACGGAAAGCTTGTGATGATAATATCAAGCTAGGTGATAATAATACTAGGTATTTTTTTCATAATGCAACAAGAAAACATAAAGTATATGCAGTAAGGAGAATTGTCACGGAGCAAGGAGATTTAGTGGAGGGGGTGGAAAATGTTGCTAATGTTTTTCAAGTGGAATGGAGCAATCTACTTAATTCTAGTCGGCTTGGGGATGCCCAATCTTCATTGCCAAGGTCCATGTCAATCAATACGGTGTTTTCTTTGGAAGCTAATGTAAAGCTTATGTGTTTACCTTGTATGGAAGAGATTGACGGCGTTGTACAAAACATGTAAAAGTGGAAAGCTCCAGGGCCAGATGGATTCCCAGCGGAGTTTTATCAAACTTCAGTATTCATTAGTTCAATTCGCAATTCACGAGCTAGAGGGCATCTATTAATGCATATGGCCTAAGTAAGTCAATAAAAGCAATAATAGTACAACTTGCAAATAATTAAGCATTTTGATTATAGATATATATTCTTATTAGGATCCTCTGGTGCAACAATAAAAATGGTAGGTGCGAATGGGAAGATTATATTAATTAACTAACCTAAGAACCAAATATCAAGGCACAATTAATATTATATATTGATTCATGAAAAGCATACATAAAATTAAAGCAAATTCATATACAACCAAAAGGTCGAACAACCAATTAAAGGTTGAAGAACCACTTGTTATGGTTAAGTCTTCAAACATCATGATAGAGTTACAATTTTTCAGACTCCAAATCGTAGTATTTCTAGTAATGTTATATTAGATAGACCACCTTGTTCTCAAATATAAACAGCTTCGGAACTCAATTCTACTGTGTTGGATATATATGTATCTATGTATACATACAATGTCAAAACTAATAATAAAAAAATGCAATCTGCTAGGTAGTTTACCATTTTAAAAAAAACTCCAAACAAAATTCTCAAATCACAGATGGCCCCATTAGTTAATATACAAAAAGAGCTTCCAGTATCAGTCCATTTCTGAGAGGCAAAGCTAGCCTATACTTAAGAGAATTGCACGTCTTCAACTTTGTCGCCTAACCACAAGAACTCAACTAAGGAACACGTCGTCTCGTCTTTCCTTTTTTTTACTTGCACCTTTCAAATAACCAGCTATTGTCTTGTCAGCACGTCCCAATCTCTTCTTACATTATACCAATCAAGCCCTTCTTAAATCTAACACATAGCTTATCTGAGTTCCACGTCCCAGCTCTTCTTATTATCAACTCAATTTTGATTAAGACATAACTCTATAAATGAGCTAAATGACGACTCATTAGACTACTCAAAATTCCTCCACCACACAAGCGAATTATTTCACTACGTCACCAGTACCGTCTCTTCCCATACACAAGGTCATAGTACTTAACTCCCTTACTTAATAAAAACATTTATAACCATTATCATTATTCTAATCTTTTGTATATTCTCAAACTAGATCACACATTCGTTATTAGACCATTAATCTACTAGATTTTATATAATATTTATACAAGTAAAAATAGGAGCTAGCGAATTATACTGGTCAAGCCATGAGCCAGCCAATTTTAGCTAGCCAAGTTGGTATGGGTAGAGGTATACTGGAGACAATTTTGGGGTTGCAGCGGCCACACGCCACGCCGCCGTGAATGGCGACAGATGACGACAAGATGTGTTGTAGACGATTTGCAGGCGTTCCCTCTCTCCCTTGTATATATATTAACCCCTTTCCTCACACGGACCCCAAACTCCTTTCTTAGTATTAAACTCTTTATCATCAAATTTCTTCTCTTACTTGGGCCGCTTTGTAACTGCACCACCCATGGAGGAGCTTCAAGAGGCCGACGTCACGTGGGGCAGCCAACATTACCACCACCACCGCCTTGACCGACAACCCGACTCGCCCGAAAAGTGTTTTGCCAATGAACGTGGATGTGAGAGGGAAACAGAGCCGGTCAACATACAGCCGGGAAAGAAAATATGGGGAGGGGAGGAAGAGCCGGCGGTGGAGGTCGACGGAGAGATAGTTCCACCGCATGTCATCGTCGACAGGAGGGCAGCCGGGAAGATGACGTTTTCGATGTGCACCGGACATGGGAGAACCCTCAAGGGAAGGGACCTTAGCCGGCTCCGGAATTCGGTGCTAAGGATGACCGGTTTCTTGGAAGGATAGCAATAAGCCAACACATCAGAATATTGGATTACCAATTCCATATTGAGATTAGACCTTTCTACTCCAATTTGAATTCACAATTTCCTCACAAAACAAATTAACGTGTACTTAATTAGCATCATGGATGAATTTGATTGGAGATATATATAAGAGACTGTAAATTATGTTCTATTTTACTTAATTATTATATTTCTTGTTAGTTATGGTAAATGGTTTTTTTTTCTAATAAGGTCTAAGTTGATCATTTGGAAAAGGGCATACAATTGGTTCATAAAGGGCCCCAGAGCAGAAGACATTGGAATTAATTATGTGGATAAGAAAAACAAAAAATTTAAAAAATAACAAATAAAGAATATCCAGCGTGATCATATATATATATATATATTATTTATATTCAAAATTAAATTATACAAATCAATTTATTATGCAATCAATTAATTTTGAATAAAATAATATATTGATGTGAATTTTATTATTATTATTATTATTATTATTGAAAATAAAATTATAAGATATTCTATAAAAATTAAGTGTGAGAATAAAAATTGAACTTTATTAAAAAATTTGGTGTAAAAAACTCCTTCAATTTTTTTAAAAAATTGATTGCTCTCTTTTACCTCTCAAATAAATTTTAAGTAAATTAAAATAAATGTTTTTTAAAAATATTTAAAAATAGTTGATTGAATTATTTTGAGAAAAACATTTTAAAATATAATTAAATTAAAAAGTGAAATCTTGTTGAATATTTTGATTTAATATTTTAAAAGTGAATGTCAAATTAAAAATTGAAATCATGCACCAATACATATTAATAAAAATAGAGATCTAAATATATCCAATGAAAAATTAAAAGCCAATTTAATACATAAATATTTATGCAAAAATTAAAATAGAATTTAAAAATTAATTTAAAATAAAAAATGAAAAATTACCTTGACGGTTTAAAAATTGCTTGAAATTATTTTGGTTGTTTACCAAAAACCTAAAAGAATTTATGGCTAATCTATGAGAGCGAAAAAATTCATCCTGCTATAATATATAGCGATAGAGAAATTTTCCCAGGAATGTTTCATTTTATTTTGTATTGCATTTGTAGACAATACAAGAAGTATAGAGTATGCCAAATCAGGAGATATACAGGATATTACAAAAGAAGAGGAGATGATAAAGAGTAGTTGTTGGTTGACCATATCTCAACTTGATTTGGATAACAACTTTGACAAGAGATGAGGATTGATGCATTAACACCCCCATACAAACTCACTCGGGACTGAACACATGGAGCTTGTCCCTAAGAAGCTCAGAACATGGCTTATATAATGGCTTTGTGAATATGCCAGCCTTTTGATCCATAGTTGGAATATAATGCAACCCAAAGTTACCACTCCCAGCCTTCTCCCGAATGAAATGGACATCGATTTCTAAATGCTTGCTCTGATTGTGAACAATAGGACTAGTGGCCATCTATATAGAACTGAGGTTGTCACAATTGACATCGGGCGGACGAGAGAGCTTCACTTTCAAAAATTTAAGCAGATGAAGGTACCAAAGTAATTCAGTGCTTTAAGCAACCAATGCACGGTTTTCAGCCTTAGAGCTAAATTTGGAGACAGCAGGTTGCTTACGAGAACTCCAAGAAATAAATTTTGGACCAAAATATACAGCATAGCCAGAGGTAGAGCAACGAGAGTCCGAGTATCCAGCCCAAGAGGCGTCACTGTAACCTGTCGAGTGAAGGTCGCGCAAGGAGAAAATAATAGGACAGTTTGAAGTGAACTCTTAATATATCTGATAATCCTCTTGGCTGCAATTAAATGAGGCATACGTGGGGAATGCATGAATTGACACACAATTCACTGCATAAGACATATATGGACGAGTCATTGTGAGATATTGTAAAGCTCCAACAAGTTGACGGAGCTCAGTAGGATTGGATAATAAATCTCCATCAAAATTATTTAATTGAGAACCAGCAATAGGAGTGAAGATAGGTTTAGATCCATCCAAACCAAAAGATTGAAGAAGGTACACATCATATTTAGTTTGAGTAACAAGAAGCCCTTGCTTAGTAGATGATACTTCAATACCAAGAGAATAATGAAGTGGTCCAGTATCCTTCGTATCAAATTGGGTTGATAAAAGAGTAATAAATTGTTGTAAATGAAGTTCAGAATCCCCGGTAAGAATTATATCATCCACATAAATAAGAAAAATCATGATGTGATCATTAAAAAATTTGATAAACATACAAGAATTATGTGGAGAATGCATAAAGCCATAATGGATAACATGCGCACTAAATTTTTGGTACTATGCACGCCGGGCTTGTTTGAGACCATGCCGAGCTTTGTGTAATTTTCAAATATAGTCAGGCTTGGTGGGGTCAATAAATCCTTGTGGTTATTGCATAAAATATTTTCCAACAAATCACCATGCAAAATGCATTTTTAACATTTAAGTGACGAATGGCCCATTTATTAAAAATAACCAAGATAAAATAAGTTAAATAATACCTTCTCGAGTTTGTTTGGGTGTATCTTTTTAGTCTTTTAGCAACAAGACGAATTTTATATTGTTCAAGACCTATTAAACTCATTTACAACGATGGTATAAGAGGAACCAAAAACCATGTCTTATTTTTATTAAGAGAATCAAATGTCTCATGCATAGCCAGGCGCCAATGTTTGTCCTCCTGGGCTTGTGTAATATAAGTGGGTTCCACTGGCGGATACTTTTGAGAGAGATGTTGGAATTTTATTTATAATCATAAATTTAAAATTAATTTTTTTATTATTCTTTATATCAAATTATCAAGTAAATAAAATTAGATAACAGAAGCGTACCGAATTTATAAAAAAAAAGTAATTCTTTATTACCTTAGGTTTTGATCTTTCAAATTCAAGAATAGTTTTCAAAACTAAAGTTTTTTGGACAATATGATATTAGAACGAAAACTGCTTATGAATTCAGTGACATAACCTCATAATTTATAGTCTTAGTTTCATAATTTCAATTTCACCCATCACAAAAGAGAAATTGCAAAAATGATATCTACATATTAAATTCAACACCTTTATCTATAACAATAAACCTTAACTTTAATATATCAATTTAATTTAAGTTAACCTTAAATAATAGTATAAGATACAATTCTTAATTCATATATATATATATATATATATATATATATATTTATGTCCAACATCTAACAATCTCCCACTTGGACTATATACATACACAAAGATAATTGTATATAACCTTACGAGTTCCAAAATAACATCCGCTATTATTCTAAAATAACAATCTTGTCCATTAATCAATGTTAATATAGGATCAAGACGATTTTCGTTACATTTATCGTAACTAAACCAATCTATGGTCACATACATTAATATAATTAAATGGTATAAATCAAGTGTGAATGTGTAGCATGAAAATTATATGTTATTTGATCTTAGCATGCTTATTTTCAATTGGTCCAACCTTATGAGATCGCCAAAAAATACAAAAAACAGAGTGAACCTTAAACCAAATACAAACTCCCACTAAAGTAACATATCATCAAATGATACAATACCCATATGAGTAACATGCTCATAAAAGACCTTAGGAGATAAACTTTTAGTAAGCGGATCCGCAACCATGGAGTTTATCCCAATATGCTATATAGAGACTTTACTACTCTGTACTCTTTCTTTCATAACGAAGAACTTGATCTCTATATGTTTTGACTTAGACAAGTTCTTGTTGTTATTTGAATATGATACTGTACATTGATTGTCACAAAATAACTTAAGTAGTCTTTCAATATTATCAACAATGCACAACCTTGTGACAAAATTTTGCAACCATATTCCCGTAATGGATGCCTCAAACAAGCTATAAATTTAGCTGTCGTGGTAGAAGAAGCTATGAGTGTTTGCTTAGCACTTTTCCATGAAATAGCTCATTCGACAAGCAAGTAGTGTAAAACCCATAACTCGAGTCAGAGTTATACATTAATGAACCAGTTGATTTGGGTCGAGTCAGTTTCATGGACCACGAGCTAAGTCGAGACCAGCCGTAAGTTATGAGCGATGAGTCAAGTGTACCTAAATATATGATGATAACGTCGAAAAAATGGTAAGAAATGAGTTATCAGAATATATGAAAGTATGCAGTATATATTTTTTTTATGCATTTGATCGTAGAAATAGTTTTAGGTTGAATAATGCATTAGAACGCGTTATAGGGCAGTTGGGTGAGTTATTAGTTAGAGAGCATGTCATTATGATGTTGTGGTGTTTGTTTTATTTTATGGTATTTTTTCCGATTTTATGAAATTTTTTAGGATTTACTACGACTTAGTTATTATTTTTGACTTGGAGAGGAGTCAAGTATTAATTACGTTATTGCCACCAAACTTCTTCCCCAAACCCTGATCTCCGCCCCATTTGCTTGTTGCCGCCACTGCCCTGCCGCGGATCGTCACCACCAAGATCCGCCTCGGCATTGCCGTGACGCCCTGAGCGCTCCTGATCGTCGCCAGCCTCCAAGACGCGAGGAAGCCGCACCCTTGAACCGCACTTCCGTCCTTGATCGCACCGTCGGTGACGGTCGCTGCCACGATCGGGTGGTCGCCTCG